>JASANA010010655.1:0-31046 GCA_030248095.1 Ptycholaimellus sp. GST1_10 | reverse complement strand
GGAATCTCAGCAGCTAGACACTTGGCCAACGCCAGTACGCTCAAAATCACCGTTCTAGAAGCGTCCGACCGTCTTGGGGGCCGAATTCATTCCTTACGCCTGCCCTCTTATCCAGGTTCACAAGCCCACTCTTCCATCAATGGAGAACGAGAATGGGTAAGATGTGAGGGAAAGCGGTGGAGCTGGGTGCTGGCTGGCTGCACGGGGGCTCGAGTGTGAATCAGACCGTGGCGGAGCTCTTCCGGGCCTACGGCTTGCCCCTCGTCCGCAATGACCCCAGGAACATGGCCCAACAGATCATCTACGACAATGCTGGCCGAGAAGTCCCCCTGGACGAAGCGCTCAGAGTCAAGGAGCTCTATGAGGTTCTCTTTCAACCAGCTTTCAAACCTTCCCTCATCTGATAGCAAGCTTTGAAGATGTTCTTAAAAGGCGCTGTGAGTGGAGGATGTGAGTGGTGTAATTGGTAGGGGTTGGAAGAGGTGATGGAGGAGCGAGAGGCGGCTGGGCTGAGGGACCTTCCGCTGCTGCGCGGCTTTCAGGCCACCAAGCCGGCCAAATACCAGCGACTATTTGTCGCCGACGTCATCCGCCGCTTCGGTCTGCCAGCCATGGAGGCTTTCTACGGAGCACCCGCTTTCCAGGTCTACTCACCTGCCTCTCCACCCTCTGAAAGAGCTTCAGATCTCCAGTTGTCCCTGCTCTACGCCCAAGGCATTCCCGGCTCAGAAGAGACGAGCTTTGTGGATTCCTACGACGATATGATTCCCACCGCTGGCATGGATCAGATATTCACACGGTTTAGGCTACGATTCCTGCATGATATTTGTAGTTGTAGGCATTTGATGACTGTTAAGGTTGTTGAACGATGGAAGGCCGTTTACGCTCAAGTTGGGGCAGAAGGTGGTGGGAGTAGAGAAGCGTGCAGATGACTTCCTCATCACCACTCAGGGCAGCAGCCAGCAGGATCGTGAAGAGGTGTCAGAGTGAAATAGTTCTTAACCCCTCAGCCATTTTGATGGTAGATACGGGCAGACCTGGTGGTTTGCGCACTTCCCTTGGGCGTTCTGCAGGACAAGCTTGTCAATTTCCGACCAAACATTCCCGAGCCACATCTCAGTTCGCTGCAGAGAATCGGTTCCCTTGACTTAGATCCAATTCCACTCCCCCTGCTCTTAATCCGGTCCCCTTCTTTAGGCAATGGGAATCTGGTGAAGGTGATTCTGGTGTTCGACCGGCCCTTCTGGGAGGAGGCGGAGCTGCTGGGCACGGAGACGGAGCCCCCCGGCTTCCCCGTCTTCTTCCACAACGTCGCCGTCGTCAACGGCCTCCCCGCCCTCGTCGCCTTCATCTCCGGACCCGCCGCTGAGCAGGCCGATCAAATGGCCGACAGTGAACTGGCCGCCAAGAGTTGCATTCTCCTTCCTCTTTTCACTTCCACCCCCAGCAACTAGCAGCCTGTCAGTGATCTCGGTCCTGTCAACCATCTACGGACAGGGCGTGGTGAATCGGCGCAAGATCCAGCACGTCCGCGTCTCACGCTGGAAGCCCGATCCTCTTTTTAGGGGCGCCTTCTCCTTCGGCAAATACGGCAATCCCTTTCCGCCTATTTTCATGCACTGGAAGACGAGAGGAGCTAGAAGTGCAGGCATGAAGAGCGAGGATGCGTACATCGTGCGACAGCCGACCTATGAAGGGCGTTTGTACTTTGTGGGCGAGTATACTGCATTCCCGGAGCATCAACAGGGAACGGTTGCGACTGGAGCGCATTTGGCGTGAGAATGAAAACATTGGATGCTAGGTGCACGGGGCTTACGACAGTGGCAGCAGAGTGGCCGAGCGGATTCTCTCTCGTGTCTTTCCCACCTCCTCTGCTTTTAGCACCCAGCCCATCAGTGCTTATTTCCATCTGAGCATCAGTTTTTTCATATTCATAATTTCATGGTAGTGCTCGCTTTGAATTTCACTCAAAAACTTTCCTCAGTACTATGCATATGCACCAAATAGTAACTGTTTAACATCAAACATTTTTTGATTTTCTAACAAAAACCAGCCTAATAATAGTTCAACAATGAGAACTGGCCAAAGCTATAGATAGATGATAGTGACAAAGAGGATTGCTCGAAATGCAGGTGAAAGGGCAGTTCGGTTGGGCATTGGCCAAAATGGCAATCACCTGATGCCTCGTCCCGTCTTTATGACAAAACACAGCTGCAAGAGAGCCCAGAGGGCTGGAATGAAGACCTAATGGAAGCCTGCGATTTCCCTCTCCACCTCTGCCTCCGAGCAACCAAAAAGAGTCCATTTCGAACGGCGCACAAATTGATTGCTCTCCTTCCGGGCAGGAATAAATGTGTCCCATCCACCCTGCACTCAGTCCACCCGTTTGCATTCCTCCCAATTTTTTCCTGTCAGCCTGTTCTTTCCTCTCCTGCTTCTCCTTTAATCCCATGTCCCAGGCTTGACGTCTTTAGCCGGGGATGACGTGGGTATATGTTAAAATAGGGCAGCCTAGGTCTAAGCCTTTGCTCAGCCGTGACCCTTCTCTGCCAACGCTGCAGAACAGCCAATCACTCACATTCCTTCTCCACTGCTCAATGATCTGAGGCTTCTGAGGATGGGCTCCTGACGGTTCTTCTCAGGTTTCCTCTCGGCTTCTGAAGCGGGACTGACTGGGCGGGCGGATCTGGGCAGTGGCAGTTGTCGGGGGGCGAAGGGGAGTAGTTCAGCCCCCCTGCACTCATCCTCCTAGCCTTCTGTTCTGACCTACCTTTGCACACCTGGTGCCTCCCCCCAAATGCCTCTACCCTTCAGCGCCTCTAATGAGAGCTTCTTCTCACCCACCCCCACTAAGCCTGCGCATTTTGCCTCCAGTCACATACACCCAAACCATCCTTCAAACATAAATCATGTCTGCCTTCTCTTTCCAGCTCTTCCAAGGAGGGGGGGGTGAGTTTGAAAAAAGAGTTCCAGAATTAGTAGGCATTGAGGTCCGGGAAGACTTGGGCTAGCAGGCAACTCTTCCATTATGCAGGCGCTGAGAAATTGCATTGGCGCTTTTCCCATGGCCCTTAAGTGATTTTCATTAGTTGCTATTACTTTGGGCCAATGACAGGAATAAAAAGTTCAAAAAGTAGGAAGTAAAATTCATAGAAACAATTGTGGTTGAAACTCAATATCCTGGGCAGGACAGCGCTGCAAAGTTAAAGGTAAACAAATTGAGTTTTTGGTAGTATCACTCATAACATTGAAATTTAGGCCATTGGAATCAAAATTCAAGAAAACAAAATTTTTGTCAATTTTGCTCAATGCTAAAAATAGGGCACATTTTTGATCTGTATGCATACTTTGGATAATTTTTCTTGTATATAAATTATCATGTTTATAAAATAAATTAAAACCCAGAATTTTTTTGGTAAATCACTGCCAAATCTTAGGGTAATTAGCGCACAAGTATAAATTGATCAATACTTTGTTGCTAAAGAGCAGGAAGTTTTTAGCATAAAAAATTATATTCACTAAATTGTTCTATGTTATAACATAGGGAATATTTGTAGTCCTTGCCATGTTTGGGTCTATAACTCATTTGGCCTCTCGTCATAACTAAGTTTGGTATTTTTGGGGAAAATGAGTCTGAAAATGGAGTTTTATTAACAGCAGCTCGAAAAACTAAAATTTTGCGACCTTTAAGTTTGCAGGGCTGTACCGCCTCAGGAAATTACTTTCGATCCCAAGTTTATAAATGCGTTAGACTCGCCCTTAGGTTTTTTCCATTACCATCATACAACCATCATACAGCCTTTGGCCCATTCTTGCTTTTCTCACCAAACGCGTATTAATGTAGATTTTAAATGATATAATAAATGAACTGGCTAAAAACACCATGAGGTATATAAAAATAATCCCCTTCAAGCTGTTACATTGTGCCGCAAGAGATATATGGCTTCTAGCCGTTTTAATTCTCGGCAGCATATTTGATTTTGTGGAGACCACTAAAGAGTTTGATGTAGAGACCGATTTGCATTCTGACCTGATTAGAGCTATTGAAGTAAATGTGCTTCTTTCCTTGTGTATTCAGAAGTTTTTATCATTCTAAGGCATACTTTATTATATTTTTTGTTAAAAAAGCAATATGAGCATCAAGTTCGATGGCTGAGCGCTAAAAAATTTGCTCCAGGGAAAAATTCTCAGGCTGAAATAGGCCGGGATGGTAGAAGAAATTAAATTAGGCGGTGTCCTTAGCTAGACCCAGCCTCTTTTATTACATTTTCCAGTTACGGTTGTACATCGTTTCCGCTATCTCTCCTCATTTTGTCTCTATATCACATTTAACTCATCTATTTTTCAGCCTCCAAATTATTTTGCAGCGAATTTTGCGCTATTTCTCAAATGATTAGAAATTATTGCAAGTTTTATTTACTGTTGTGGTGTACATGAAACTTAAGCCAGTGGGATTGAACAATTTTTTGGATATGCAAGCGATACCGGCTCTGTTTGGCTAGTGTCATATTGAGTTGAAAGGGAAAGGTATGATTTTGGTTGCGCTGAGCACAATGCTTCGAATATCATATTAATTCATGCCTTTTTATTTTGCCGCCACCTTCAAATAATCGCTTCAACCGCTTCCCAGTCGAATTTATCAAAATAATAATAGTAAGCATCTTGGGAGCTCGTCAATGACGCAGCATTTCTGGGTGCCTCATATTTTGCTGTAGGGTGTCTGCGTTTTGAATGGATGGGCAATTGCCTGAGCGCTGAGATAATTAACGGTGATGAAAGAGGCGCTCCTATGCATGCGCGTGATGGATTAGCAGCTGCAGAGGCTGGCCTGGCCGCCTGGCAACTGCGCTCCCCCCCCCCTCTCCACCGCTACTCCCAGACAAGCCAGTTGGCTCCAAGCCCGCCTCTGGCCAAATGAAGAAGCGCCCCAGTTGCCCAAGGATGTACAGGAATGCAATTGGCGGCCCTTTCTTACCTTTTCCCAACGGTCTGCCCAATTGCATCAGCTCAAAGCCAGCCTCTTGGCCTCTCCCGTCTATATTGGGACGGGGGATTGGGCCCAATTCCATCCTCCCCTCGGCTTGGGCTAGAATTAGATTGGCGCATAGCAGGACCCGAGCTTTCGGCCTCAAGTGTGGACGTGACAAAGCCCTTTTTCAGCCTCCCTTCAAGCCCCTGCTGCTGGCATTTCCAGCAGCCCCGATTTTTCATAGAGCGGAAGGTTCTGAGAATCCAGCGGAAGCTAGACCGGAAGGAAATGTGGGAAGGGAGGAGGAGGTGATTAACGGAGTTTTGGGGGGTGTGAATGTTGCGGGCGACATTTAGTTGCCCTGGACGCAGAGCAAACATGGCCTTTTTGAGCTGCGCCAGCTGACTAACTGGGAAACCTGAGCAAAGCCTACCTGCTCCCCCTTCCAACCTACCCTAAATTAGCTCCATCGATTCCTTCTCGGATAGCCGCACCTCCTGCCCCATCCCAGCGCCCATTTTTGGCTTCACTCAAATGATCTGAAACCCTGCATTTACAGCCTCTTTCCACTTAGAGCCCCAAAAAACGACTCCATCGATTCTACTTTCAAGCACTTTTACTTCCGTTCTCATCTTTCTTTCTTTTTCGATTTTGGCAACACCCGAGTTGTAGAGTTTTTTTTAGAATTTTTACATTCAAAAAATGGATTTTCCTGGGAGAGTAGTTTTTAAAGATTACTCCAGACTGGGCCGACATATTACGCTCAAACTTTGTCATAAATAGGTCCTGGGTATGTCCTATAATGCCCTAAATTGTTATATCAAATAATACATTTTTGACTCTGAGACAAGGAAAACTGAAAAGTTATCTAACTGTAGGAGTGTTGGACCGTGTGTTTAAATATGGCGCAAAGCTAATTTTGAACTCAATAATGTACACTCAATAATTGATATTTTAGCAGTCGCGTTTTGGATATGCTTCCACTCTATTAGGGGTATCTTCGTGCGAGGTTTCGTAATTTCCTGATTTACCTAAGTTGATATAGAAACTAGTATATTAAAACGGATGAAGACTTCCTAACCCCCCGGTACTTTTTAATTTTAGAAACAACTAAGAATTCACTGACGTGGTTAGATTAGTAACAAATGGACTATTTTAGTCGGGTACTTAATAAAGTATTTCTTGATAGGGCTTCACGTGAATCGAAAGATTTCATTTTCAATTCTTAGAACGAGTCTATTATTGGTCATGGTCAGGGAGATGAAGAGTCTGATATTGCTTGGAAAAGTGGCCCTAGGCGTCTTTTCACTTCATCTAATCTTTCTTCCGGTTCAAAGCGAAATATCCCCCTTTTTACATTCTATTTTTGAAAGCGCGGATTTGTATTCTGCTAATATGTTTTATCCTGCACAACACAAGAATACACCCTTGATACTTGATAGGGTTCCATTGTGTGTCACCTTTAAAGCTTTGGGTAAATGAAGAAGAGGAGGCGAGATCTGGTCAAGGTTGATGATAGTTGGACGGGAGAAATTTGGGCGGTATCTGAAGCAGACATTTGAATGGACTAGAAAGGGAGGCGGCTTTCGTTTCCTCCCAGCTCTATTTCATGATTTATGGGCCTGATGGGGGTACTCACTGGGGAAGACTTTTTTAGACGCCTTCTATCTGGCTCCCTTGGGATTCAGAAAGCTTCATTCTGTTCCCTATAAATTCTGCCCCACCAACGCAGCAGTGCTCTTTGCTACAAAAGCCCCTGGTATAAGCTTTAATCGACTGGAACAAGAGCTGGGCGCAGCAGGAGTGGGCCTGTTTTCAGGCTACGTATTTGTTTCCTGCTTCATAATTCCTGCCTAAACCGCTTATGCGTGGACAGTTTGAGTTTTGTGAGAGATATTTTGTGGCAAAGAAACATTCTTGCGCTAAAAGGAAAGGCGGATGAGTCAATGCTATTTGGCGCAGTAGCTGAAGGGCATGACATGGTTGAGGAGGCGGAAGGAATCAGATTGAAAGGCTTTTCGACACGCCAGTCCCCATTTTTAGCACCTTCTTCTATCTAATAATCCCTCCTAATGGGGCTTCTTCATCTTTCTTCAATTTCACTTTTAAGTGCTTCGCTAAAATTTTTATTCTTAGGCCATTCGATTCCAGTTATAGTGGAGCTGGCCGATAATTTAATGCCCCATAAAATTGAAGCCAGACTTTATGGGGCATGAAAGATGCGGCTTAGCTATGCCTTGACCCTAGACAGTCAATATACTCAAGTGCGCTACCAAGTGATTTAGGATTCCAGAGTTTAGTTTTTTCACGTTGGAATAATTGTATAGCAATTTATTAGAAGCGTGAAAGGGTGGTTAGAGGTCTAGTCAGCCAGAGAGAACCAAGGAGAATGGAGGGAGAGGCGAACCTTTCAGCCGCCGCCATTGCGTCTCAAAAGGCATTGGAAGCTTATTTCGCCAAAAAAGGCATCGCATTCGGGGTTATTTTTGTGCTTCCCAAAATAAGCAATATCTGATGCAAGTTTTCTTTGCAGAACGACAGCAGCGGAAGTGGAAAAACTGGGGGAGAAATCCCAAGCGATGATTGGGACAGAGATGCTCAAGAGTCATTTGCCATTGCTGGTTCAATTAATTGCTACTTTTCTTGAGCCTTTTGTCATTTGTTATGCAATGGCACGGGTGAAGTAAGAAAATGCTAAAATATTAGTTTTTTTCGCGAAAAATAGCATCCTTTCAACATGGAGGATGATGCCAGTATCAAAGCTGGCACTCATCATCTATGCTTTCAATAAGAGGCAGGTGATATTGCCAGGTATATGCTTGGGACTAACTTCGGTGCTGCTGAATCTGCTAGTCCTGTATATCCTTCTGAATCAGTGGCGCTCGTCCTTGCGTCACGTCTTCTACATTCTCGTCCTCAACTTCTGCATCATTGACACTCTTAAAGGAGCCTCCATCATTCTCTTTTCCACCACCAAAACCCTTGATCTCACGTCCCCCTTTTCTCACCATTTTTATCTTTTTTTAGTAAATGATTTTTGAACTTCATTGAAGAGCTGGGGCAGAACTGCGTTCGGAACGGATCCTAGTGGTCAAGATAGAGCAGATGACACTTTTCGCCCTGCGGTTCTGCAACCTTGGCACAATACTCAACGTCCTCCTGATCACTCTGAACGAATTCATCTTCATCAAATTCCCACTCAACTACCATCGCTGGATCCAGCGGCGACGAGCTTTTGCGGCTCTGGCCCTGGTCTGGCTTCTCAGCTTCTCCTTCACACTCGCCACCACCTTCGCACGCTCTCATCGGGCTAGTCCTCTTTCTCCTTGCTTACTCTTTTCAGTCAATCCTTCTGGGTCACGAACCTCACCGAATTCAATGTAGGAAAGGCCTATTCCAGGCAACCTTTTACACAGCTCCCTGTATTTCTGCCCCTGGTGGAATTCCGTTGGATGAGGATGGGATAATGTGTATCTACCGCATAGCGGAAGAGGACGGCTCGATGGCCATTCACAACATCTTCATGTTCGCGCTCATCTCCTTCTGCCTCTTCTGTCTCGTCGTCGTCATCGTCTGCTACACCGCCACTTTCACCATCATACACCGCATACAGAAACAGGATGCCAAGCTCAATGCCGAGCTTCATCATAATCTCACTCAAAGGTTTGCCTCAAGTTTATCTTTTACGCTACGTGTGTGATCCTACAATTCTTGCATATTCTTTCATTCTTAAATTATTATGTCATCTGCTTCAACTTTTTTTGTGACTTGCTTGGCAAAAGCCATAACAAATTAAGTCACTTGTATGCAGGAGCGGCTGTAAGAAAGCAAACTGGTAAACCATTTCATTCTTTGTTCTTTTCAAACAGTGAACAGGCGCTCATAATATGGTACTTTTGGTGATTGTTCTTATGTGTTCACTTCTTAAGCAAATGGTATGGTCATGCATGAATGAAATAAAAACATTCAGTATTTAAATCACAAATAATGGCGCCTCTGTGCCAACGAACCCTAGCTTCAACCATGTATGAAGATCGAACTTGCTTAACATGTATAGAAAAGCAACCAAGCTTGCCTACAAACGTTAACGTAGCGGGTTGCCCTATAAATTGCTTTCTGACTTTGAATTAATCTTAGTTACCAAATAAATAACAGAAACATCGCAGAGTTAAGTAACTATATAAACGGTTATATAACTGGCTATAGTCTATTTTAACCTAATTTAGCCCATTTTTCGCAGCCCATAATTCATTCAATCGTCCTATTTAGGAAAAACGAATTACCACCCCAGATGCGCCAGAAAAACCTCTATCCAATAAACATAATAAGATGAGAAAACGACAAGAAAAAATTTTCGCCATTTTCCAAATGTAGGGGGAAAAAATAGTGCACCCTGGGGACACATTGAAAAAGTTTTTTTCATTCAGCTCTACAAAGCTGTACGTTTTTTTGGGAAATGGTCAAGCTCTGTGCACTATCTTCAGAGAAAACCGCATTGAAATCCATTGAACTGAGCAAGAATGGCGTTGGTTTCTGATGACCACTTTTCAACCCGTCACACCCCCCCGTCGTAAATTTATAACGCTTTTCCTTCCATATTATAAATGATTATAACACGTTATAAATCATTTATAATCTTCTTGTTCCATGCTTCAACTCTAGCTTCCTTGAGACGAATTCAATCTCTTCAAAAGCATCTTACGCCACTTCATGCTACTTCCTATCAGAGCGATGAAAGGCAAGACAGCGTCTCAAAAGGAAGAGATTTTGAGGCGAATTTCGGAAATGTCGGAGGAGCGGGAGCGGCAGTTTTCCTCGGCCTCGTCTGCGGACGCTCGGAGCATGGCTGGTCGCATAGCGCGGAAGATATCCACCTTCTCCTCCGCCGAGACAGACGTCGCAGCTCGCCTCCGCAAGTCATCCAGTGTGGAGGATGAACGCCGCGTCAAACGACAACTCCTCAAACGGTTCTCTTCCACCCACTCCTCCCCTTCCCTCTAAGGGCTGGAGCTGCAGGTACAAGTACGTGCTGGTGATCGGGAGCGTGATCTTGGTCTACGCCCTCTACCTCATCTCCTACACCAGCATCCAGATCCTCCAGTTCTACCGACTCTCTGCCCAGAAGGCCCGGCGTCAGTCCTGGAAGAACTCCTCCTTCATCATCCAGGTCAGGGATGGGGTGAAGGAATGGAAGTGGAAAATAGGAGGCTGCAGTGGTCGCTGCAAATCCTGGTGGGCCTACACGCCGTTATCCAGCCGCTCTGCTACTTCCGCATCAAAGAGTTCCGCCGCTTCGCCAACAAGGCTTGCGGCTCACCCTGCAGACCCAAGAACGGACTGGCCGAAGGTACGCCTCGCTTCCCCTTTGCCCATCCTCCCTCCCACTATTCCCTCTCCCTCCCTATCGCCTTCTATCTACCCCTCTCACTCTGTCCCTCTATGGCTTCGAGCAATCACTGGGGCTTTTTTAGTTCCGCGGGATAAAGGGCAGGAGAAAATAGTAGAAAAGCATTGGAAGAACTAGTCGGCATGATAGCAATTAATTAAAGTAGGGATGGCATCAAGGAAAGAGCTAGGAGCGTGAAGTATGGGTGTTTGTGGCTGGGGATAAATATTGGTGGTAGTGCCATGGTTGGGTCTTGACTGTGGCTTTAGAAACGACGTCGACGCGGAGTCATCGTTTGTGCAGTGTGCCGCCGAGCGATGATCTCCTCCTACGCTCCATCTCCTCCACCGTTTCTGCAGGTCACCTTCTGCTCCCTACATTCCTTACTTACCTTTCTGCTTGTCCTATAAACCCTATGCCCATGGCTTGCTAACGGATTTTGCCTGCTACTCGTACTCCCTAAATGCATCCTACTATACTACTTCTTGTTGGGGTCAAAAGCAAAAAGTGTGGGATGGATGGGCTTGTTGGGATATGGAAGGGCTGCTTTGTTGAAGCAGCATGAGGGTCCAGCATTGGCCATGTGCGAATGGAATACGGGAGGTTGTAATTGGCAGGCATGAGTCGCAATCAATCCTACTCTGAGGCTCAGGATCCGCTTCTGGCCAAGTTCAAAGACCAAGGTTCCCTTTTTCCACTCGAAAACGAACGTAATATGGGTGGTTCAAAAGCATTCACATGTTCTTCCATTTCCGGTGGCATGCAATCGTCTTGTGCTGACAGCATATACAGCTTGCTTTCTCGCTTGCTTCCTTCCCAATTGGCGAGGAGAGGAGGGCCTAAAAGATAGAAAAAGTGTTGGAGGTGAAGGCGGTGGGAAGTGGGCGGGGCGCTCGTCTTGCCCGACCGAGCTGGTGTTGAACGGTCAGAGCAGGGTGGATGAAAGGCCGGACCCAATGCTCCAGCTGGAGGGCCCAGCAGTCCAGCGCCCCAATCCAACCTCCCAACGCAAAGCCTCCGTTCAATTCGCCTCCCTTCTCGTTCAAGATCGCGTCGATTGATACATTCCTTCTCTTCACTCTCTGTCTCTCCTCATCACCTGCTTGGATATCTGGGCACCAGCTAGGGTTTCTCTAGAGCAGTGCGTTCAAAATGATGGAAATTGCTCACTGAACGTCTATGACAAAATATTTTGTGAATGAATGAGCAAACATTGCCATTGAAACAGATTTGTATTGCCAATAGTGAACGCACTTGTATACTTTAGTTTATTTGACAAATTGCAGCATGGTCATCGCAACAGGCTTGGCAGCCTGGAACCTAAACGAGCCTACATTCTAAAAAGGAAAATTTATGAAGAAAACCCATAAATTGTCATTGTGTTTGAAACTAAGTAAAAAAGAACCAGAAGTTAAGTAATAAAGTTACAACTACCTAGCTGAACCATCGTTTGAAATTGGTGCCTTGATTATTTTGCAGAAAGATGGCAAGTAACACATGCCACTATGAAAATCTCATTTTAGTTCCAGTCATTGTGATTTTACATCATACTTTCATTGTTTAATAATTTTTTCCTGAAAATGATACATTCCACAAGTTCAAACTATTCATCAACAGAAGTACATGTATCATCATATAAATAGGCCACTTGTAAATAAACAGTCCCTCAGAAAACCACCGAAACGAGAAGAATAGGCAAGCAATCAGGCAAAGGTAGCATTTCGGCAGCATGTGGGGCAAGCTGGAGGCGTTTGTGGAGAACGATGGCTCCCTGCTCAACCGAGGCCTGGGCAGCTGGGCAGAGCAGCTGGGCATCCCCAAGCGCATCTTCCACCTGGCCATCATCGTCCTCACCGGCCTCCTCATCGGCGTCCTGGACGAAGAGAGCGGGAACTCCATCAACCTCCTCACCACCATCCCCTACCCCGTCATCCAGAGCCTCGGCGTCGCCGAAGCAGCCCCTCGTCTGGAGCAAGCCATCTGGCTCCTCTACTGGTGCTCCTGGTCCCTCATCCAAACGCTGCCCTTCCCCGCCCTCCGCTTCAGCCTGGCCATCCTCCTGCAGCACCCGGTGCCCGAAGGCGCCCGCCGCCTCTACCACGCCGCCGCCCGTCCCCTCCTCCTCCTCCAGCACAGCCTCCTCAACCTCTCCGCCGTAGCCAACCTCCAGCCTGCCCTGGCCTCTGCCCTCGGCCTCAAGCTGCGCTACGTCCAGATGACCAGCCCGGATCGGATCAAGGCCGCCTTGGGGAATGTGAGTGAGGAGACGGGGCTGCAGGAGGAGATGCTGGTGATTGAGGACCATCTGGACACCGACGACTGCGACGAGGACCAGCCCGCCAACTTCTTCACCAACCTCCGTCTCTACCTACGCTTCTACCGCATTGCCGCCGACGCCCTCAACAAGCCCACGCCCGTCTTCACCAAATCCTTGCCTCCCAAATTCACCCATTTCAAGGCCTAGATTTGCAATGCCCTTTTGCCTTTTTCATGGTTTTGCGTTTTTCGTCTAGCCTTTTTGTTTTGCTTTGCATTTACTTTTATGTGAATTTTCTCCTTTATGTTTGTTTTTGTATGCGTTTGTGGATTAAGTAACTAAAAAGTAAATGAATGTTTCTATTAACAGTCAAAAGTGACACACGTTTTCATTAAAACATTTCCGATAATTTTGAAAAGTGAAATTATCAAACCAGATAAAAGCAATCCGCGGTTTAAACTTATACTTTCTTTAAACTTTAAATTCTTTCTCCTAACAGTTCCCTCTAACGATAGTATTCTGACAATTTTCTCCGTTATATACCAATACTTGGTGTCATGGAAGGTGGTGATCTGCAACTAGATCAAAAGATTTAGAAAAGTTAATAATTCCGATTATATTTGCTGTGGAGCAGAAGCTTTTCTAGGAAGCTTATGCCGCGTAGAAGCTATCATTCTCGCATGAAGTGAATATTCTCACATAAAAATGATTGGGAGGATTAAAAATGATTCAAATTCAGTATGGTCATAATTCGCCTATTTCGCTAGGAGAGTCGTTTTTCTATTGGCGGAGTTGAATGAAGGCATGAAGAAAGTGGGTACTTCAGGTATGTAAGTGCTAAGCAGGTGGTGCAAAGAAAAAGAAGGCAGGCGGAGTGTGCCCCGAAATGGAGCGCGGAATGTCTGGCTAGTCCTGACTCAGTGCCCTGCCCTGCCCTCCATACCCTCCTACCCTATACTCAACCGCCATTTGGTCATCTTTAAATGTCAGACTCAACCTAACTTTCCTACCATCTTCTGCCTTTTTCCTCGCAATTCTCTATCCTCTCACAAATGCTTCTATTATGCTTTTTGATTCTGGCTACAGCGGCTCAGGAGCCATGTTTGAACTTTCGCACGGATTTTTCACAAGGTAACTAACCTAATGGCGTTTGACAAGCTAATCATGCGAATATCACATACTGCTTCGTCGTGAGCAAAATATTGCTGCTCTAGGCATGCATTATTTGCCGCAAAAACGGTATGCGATTCAGAACACACTCAACCGTGCCTCTCGCTTCCCTTCAGCTAGATTTCACCTTCACTTTCCAGGTTCCTGCTCATCTGTACCTAGGCCTATGTTGAGGGTAGTCGTTGTAGGCTGCTCTGTGGGAAAGCTTGAAGAATGCCGGTACTCAGCCTATATGGAGAGAGCGGAAGAGTGGGGCCTGGAACTCTTGTACCTGGCCGCCGCTGACCCCGACCTCGTATCCGGCGCCAATTTCACCCTACGCGGATTTCACCCTATCACTGGTCTTATCATCCTATCACCTAGCACTCATCTCTTACGCACCTCCGCCTTTTCCCAGCTCTTTTCTCAGTTCAATGTGCAATGGAGGAAGGTGCTAACTGAGGTCAACGTCTGTGCCAGCAGAGAGTGCTGGCTTTTCTGCTGGATGAGCGACCTCCAGAACCCTGCACTCCAACAGTTCCTTCGATTTCCCACAACGATAGACGTCCTCAAATACCCCAGGTCCACTATTGATTCTGAGATGTAAGAGTAGTGAAAATCGATGATTATTGAGGTCTACGCATTCGACTACCGCAATCAGCGCCTGGATGGACCGATGGGCGTTTTCTGCCCAGTGGAGGCGCAGTACGCGTGCAACGGGGCTCCTTCCTGCGATCAGTGGCTGCGCTATCCCAACACCGCCAAACTTAGTCCAAACTCATCACCCTTCTTCCTATGAAGAGAAAAATAATTTTGGAGGCACAGAAATCGGTCTCCACATGTTCAGCGGCTCGCAGTTTGGCAGCATCGCCTTGAGACTCACTTGTCCCAGCGAACCTCAATGTGCGGCTGCCTGCAGTAAAGCACGCAACGAGGTTTAGCACGCATTGAAGGGTGCAAAAATTGTGGAGAATGGTCGGAAGGAGGTAACTCATGGTAAACATTTTTGCGCGGCCGCAGGCCGCCTGCCGCGGAGGGCAGGGCAGTCAGAGCTCCGGAGGCTGGAGGGCATGGGTGCGGAGGCCCCAGAGCGTAGCCTAGCATGCGTTGCATGCTAGGCGAAGCGTAGGGGCCGTAGCACCCGTGCCCGGAGGCCGGAGGAGCTCTGGCGCCCTGCCCGAAGCGGCGGGCGGCCAAGGCCAGCTTAAGCAGTTACCCCATTTTTGCGTCCGTCTTTCCGCATATTGGGCTGGCGCGAACGGAGCTTTAGCGGAGTGTCAGCGCCCAGCCCCTCTTTTCGACCCAGGTGTACGTTTTCGGGGTTATTGCTAGATCTGAATTTTGATAAGGCTCTAGCTCATGACAGGAAGCTTCAATCGTTCTAATTCCTGTTGCATTGGAAAGAGCATCTGCAAATTGTCCAAAACTCGCGAGGAATTGTCAGAAAATGACAGAATTCTAGAGAAAATCGCTGAAAACCATTTGTCCGAACTCCTCCTTCTTCTTCTTCTTCTTCTTCTCCTCCTCCGCATCTATTCAATGGACGATAGTAGGTATTCAACTGGCCAACAGTAACGGGTCAGCAAAGACATAAGTGTATTTAATTAATATAGTCCAATTGGATAAACCAAGCATGCGGCTGTATGGTCAAGTGGTTTGTTCGCCTGATCTGGATCTGTGAGGGTTGGGTTCGAATCCTCCTCATTGCAAATATTTTTTGTTTTATGTATAAAAAGTGGGAGAAATATCTGGTACCATCGGCAAGCCTAAATTGAATCTCTTTTCTCCCAAAAATTGGATTACCCCGAGTTCAAAGTCAAAGAAATACATCTACTACTAGTGGAATCTGCTGAGCCACCTGCATTTTGTTTTTGCGCGCAATGGAAAGAGCCTCTGAACTGCGCGCTAAAACAAAATGCAAATGTCTTAGAAGCTGATTCCACTAGTAGTAGATGTATTTCTTTGACTTTGAACTCGGGGTAATCCAATTTTTGGGAGAAAAGAGATTCAATTTAGGCTTGCCGATGGTACCAGATATATAAATATGTGTCCCTGTTGCGCTCGTACTCCGCGGTTTTTCAACCAAATTGGCTAATTTTTTGCATGAAAGTCCATCTGGATGGTGGCTCGGGACCATTTTTTGCGCTTGGCGTAATTTTGCGTTTTTCGTCCAAAACCTAATATTTTGATGTTTCAAAGTACAAAAAATCATAACTTCCTGGTTTTTCAATGAAATTGGCTGACATTTTGTATGAATGTCCGCCTTGGTGGTGCCTTTGGACCTTTCTTAGGGTTTCGCGAAATTTTTGGGTTTTTCCCCAAAACTTAGAATTTTGATGTTTCAAAATACAAAAAATCATAACTCATTGGTTTTTCAACGAAATCGGCTGAAATTTTGCAAGAAGGTCCAACTTGCTGGTGGCTTGGGACTTTTATTAAGGTTTTTCGAAATTTTTTGGTCTTTCTCCAAAACAGAATTTTGATGTTTTAAAACAGAAAAAAATCGCAAATCCCTGGTTTTTCCACGAAATTGGCTGAAATTTTGCATGAATGTCCGCCTTTATGGTGGCTTCGGCCCTTTATTGGGGGTTTTCGAAATTTTTGGGTTTCCCCCTGAAACTTAGAATTTTGATGTTTCAAAACAGAAAAACCATAACTCCCTGGTTTTTAGACGAAATTGACAAATAAATAAATCCGCAATTAGTAAAATTTGCTCATTTAGCTTGACAATATTTCTTGGGACAGAGGCCGCGCATCTTGGCAACAGCCGAGAATACCTTGTTTGGTGAATTACTGTTCATATCCCACCCAAGCAACTGTAGCCCTGCAAACACTGTCTCGTCGTTGTCAAGTGTAAATGAATGGAAAGAAAAGGAGCTAAATTTTTAGAGAAAAACTGCCGCGCAGCTGTACTTTCGGATCACGCCCTCTTCTATGGACGCATATCCGTGGACAAAAGATGTGTTTGCTGCTATTATTGGAGGTTTTTTGCAATATAACAAAATCAAGTGATAAAGATATGGCCTAGGAAAATTGCCAAGTGGAACTTTTATTGCTCAACTGGGAAACATGACTTTTTCCAAACCTGCTTTTTGCGAAGCATGTTCAGCCGAAACTAAGGCTCGGGTTGACACCAACGGCAATATTCACACACTTCAAGACTTCTACGGTAGTTTCAGCATTGAGGTGAGCGAAATTTTTATCGCATATGCGGACAGCAGTGCAATTTTTGCAGAGAATTTCCGTACCAGGAGGCTTACCACTGTCTTTGAATGTGAAAATGGAGACATTGCCACCAGCAGATGTTTTGAAAGAGGCGGCTCTTGGAGTGAGATTAATTGGTTACATTTTGTTGCCGTGAATTTCTCCAATCGGTTGGCCGAGATTTGAAGGCATGAGTGCGAGAGATGTATTGATTCAGAAGAAGAGATTAGAAAATGGGCTCAAAGAAGTGTTGTCTGCGGACATCACATGTGGGAGTGCCCATGCCTCTGTCGTCTCCATCCGTCATTACTCAGGTACAGCTACGCATAACCCAATGTGTAACCTATATAAAGACAAAATTTAGGAGGCCTAGAGTTTCGACAAAAGACAGCAAGGAATGGCCTGAAGTGTTATCTTGGCAACTATTCTTCCGAATACACAGCTGAGGTAGCTTTCATGAAATTAATTTAATTCATTTTAGTGCTGACTTTATGGATACTGCAAAATAAATATGTCCAAATAATGGAAAAGATTGAGGCAACAAATACGATTTTGAAGGTTTGGATAGTTGGAGGATGTGAGAGCATGCGCTTCCTTCCATCTGCCCAACTCAGCGCCAGAATCAGCCAAACAGGGCATCTCCACCTCAACCTCCCACCCGCCGTCACCTTAGATCAGGTTAGAATCTTTCCCCTTGAATAAATCCTCCAAAATATGCAAATGCAGCCCCTGAACGCCTGCGTGGAAGAACATCCTGGGGGCTGCAGGAGTGAAGTGGCGGTCGACAGCAGCCATCAACTCCTGGACACCGGCTCCCTAGTCTTCCTGGGCCCCCATATTAGCCTCCAGTAGAAGCTCCTGCCCTCTTGTTGAGCGACATGCCTAGTGGTAGAGCATTCAGGGGAGTGGAAGGCTGTCCTTCGGCCAGTCTCAACCGCAGCCGATGTCCACTGGATGGCTGTCCCAACGGCGGGCGCTGTCGCCCACCACTCGGCCCCTTCAAGCACTATTCGTAACCCGTCTGTATCTTGGCCGGATGACTGAATCAGGGGCTGCGCTAGGTGTTCGGGGTGCGAGGCTCGCCATGGCGCCTACTGCCAGGGTCTCAGTCGTCGATTCCGCGGCGGCGGTTTCATTCTCATCCAGACGCAATACCAGGGCGCCTGTCCTTTCTTCCAGCTACGCCTCAGCGTCTCTGCGCCAGAGTTTCCCTCCATCAGCCCTTAGGCCTCAGAAGGAGTTGAGGATTTGCAGAGGCTGGGTTGGACAGAGCTCAGGTGAAACGCTGCTGCTGTGGGGCAGAGAGAGCGGGGAGCATCTGGAGCTCCTGCTCATCAGAGGACCTTCCGGTCCACGTCTCAAGCTCAGCTTTCGCAGTCTACCAGACACGGAGTCCAAACAGCTCCTTCTTCCTCTGCCTGTCAGCCCAGAGAGTGGCTTTTGGCACCTGGTGCTGGAGAAAAGCGAATCGGTATCGGCTGCCAAAATGCGACCTAGATCATATATTTTCCAAGCCTTTCACTTGAAGATGATATGGATGCGGATAGAGAACTGCCAAAAGGACGAGAATTTGGCGTGTTGGAGCAGTACAAGACTGGCGCCAGGTTTCCAATTCAATATGAAGGTGGGTGTGGCGCATGAGATCCGTAGAATGACTGATAGAGGATTGAGAGCTCTGGGCTGATGTTTGTGGGCGGTAAGCCGAGCGGCTGCTACGGACAGGCCAATTGTCGCTCCACATTTCGCAACGCCTTTTCCGGCTGTATACGCGATATAAGGCTTAACGACGTTGTATGCATCCAAATTCTTTCTCTTCTCTTCCAATTGCTTCCCTTGAATCAGCTGCAATAGTTTCCAATAACTACGAAAAGAATAGTTTGAGGTGTTGGACCTGTGGAGTGGGGTAAGTGTGGAGGGTGATGGAGGGGAGGAAGGATGTGGGGAGTGTCCTGAAGAGCACTGCGGCACAGGCGGGGACTGTGTCCAGCTGAGCTCAGGGCCAGTCTGCTTCTGCCACCAAGGCTACTCTGGCCCAAATTGTGAAATTGATCTCTTTTCACACGGTTACACCACCACCACTCATTGGCCAGCAATTCTGCTAGTACTGCTTCAATTTGAGAATTTGTGGAAGAGCACTGGTCCACAATATCTGCTCCTGTAGCCTTGGCCATCCCGTCTGCCCTCATCGGTCAGCCACTTCACACCATTCAAGGCATCATTTATGCGCAACAAGCTGGCTCCTTCATTTCCATTCTCAACGGCTCACGTCAGCTTCAAATCAAGGTTTGTCCTGTCGCACTAACGAGCCTGTCCTGTATTTCAAGCTTTGCCTCCTTCAATCAGTATCAAATTGTTCACCACCTTCTTTACACAGAAAAACCCCGGCTCAGAACAGGCCAGAGGAGAACGAAGGCTTTTGATAGCCTCAAATTTGGGAGGCTCAAAGGCAATGGACGGTGATGTAGTAGGCTGGGTGGTGATAAGACGGGTGCATTAGATGCGGCCATATATGCCGCACTTCGCCCAAAGGCCGCCTTTCCCCAAAAGCGCGACTCCACGCGCACATCGATCTCAACCCCCGCCCCCACCACCACCCCGGAAGTGTCAACTGAGACCATCCCCCTACCAACCCCCCAAACCCCCGACCACCCCGGCGAATCAAAAGCCTTCTTGGCCCCGCCCGGCAGACGTCTCCCCCTCGCTAGGGAGAATGCTGACAGAGACGGAGTAGCACCCGCCCCGCGCATCATCCAACCCGCCTTTATGCAAGACGGAGGAGGGCCTAACTGCGCCGCTCTTTGAGGCCCGCTCCGGAGGCCACCTACAAGCTCAACTCCGACAAGGCCCTGCTTCCGAGGCAGCCTTCCTCTGGCGCAGCTTCGAGGCGGAGGCCAGCAGCAACCCAACTCCTTTCACACTCGCCCTTTCTCCCGACTCCATCCGCCTTACCAGCTCCCCAGCTGATTCCAGCAAAGCCGCAGCCTTTTTTCCACTCACTACTGCCATATCACCCATTCACATACCATCTACTCTACAACTGGGCGACAGCAATTTTCGAGGTTACCTTCTTGACTGCTCTTTTTCGCTGTCTTATTAGGAGGAACAAATTGCATGATAACATGAGGTTTCTGAAAAGAATTGATGGGAAAAGTGGTCTCATGAAATGAGTAGCTGGTTGTGCATGAAAGCTTAGTTGAGTGAGGGAGTTTAAGGCAGCCGCAAGGCTTATTGCATTTGAAATAGGGCGGAAGGCGATTGAGAGTCATAGATGTTCCGAGCTCAGGCATTCCCCTGATCCAATTCCTTCTTTTCAGCCTCCCTAATGCCCCTTTCTTTCCATCCCCCCACATTTGTAGTCCCCGCGGAGAGTAGAGCATCTTTTTTTCTACTTCCAAGCCAACCATGTTGTGTCTTGTGCTGGCTGCCAAGGAAGGCTTTGCTGCAGGTTGCATAGGCGCACTACAGCTCAACGGAGTGGAGTTGGAAGTGAAGGGTAGGGGAATGACGGGAGGCTGCGACTACTTCGACTCCAGTTCCCAGTGGACTGTCTGGGGCTGCCACGTCTGCCCGCCCGTATCCATCTATCTCTCCGCAGCTAGAGGAATTGGAGGGGACTGAGGCTGAGTTTGAGAACACGATATGCGGGGAGCGGCAGCACATATTCGGCTGCTGGTGCGAAGATGGGCGAGAGGCCATCGACCAGTGGGGCCGACCGCTCAGCTGCGACGGGGCACTCATTGACGATCAGGACGGGGAGAACCTCGCCTGGCTTTGGATACTCATCGCAGTTCTACTAACCCTCCTCCTGCGTTCCTTTTTCATCCATCTTTCAGAAAAAATCAAACTCAGCTGCAATTATAGTTGTAATGATGCGTTGGGAAGTTTCTGCATCTTAGAAGTGATGAAAATATGAGCGCGTAACTGCAGTGGTGTGCTGCCTGCTGCTGTGCCTATTTCTGAAGCGCGGTGGAGCAAAGAAGGGAGCGGTGCCCTTGTCCACCAAAGCAACGCCCGCCTACCTTCCCAGCCAGCTTCCAGAGGGAAGTCTCAGTCAAGCAGATATTGCTGGTTTCTTCTTTTCTAGCTCACACCGAATTCATACAAGTAAACGAACATCAGGCGGCTGTGAAAAAGACAACTATTCCTACAATATGGAACCCATCCGAGTGAAGGAACTCAAACGTTTGCCCTTTGCCATGCCTCAAACACACAGGGACCTGAATTTGCCATTGTTGCAGAAAAGCCTTCGCGTAAGATTCGATTCAGTGGCTCCAACGACGGCGCCAAAGACGAACTAAAAAGGTTGCTTTTCATTGGCTAAAACGAAATTGGAAATTTTGTGAAGCAAGACTAGAAAATTTCAGTCCAGGCACACCGTTGCTGAGTGGCTCGCCAGATCATGAGTAATTGAGCTGTTGTTGAATAGAATGCGATTAACCGTTACTGTCACTTTCTTTTGAAAGAGCATGATATGCAGTGAAATAAAATGGATAAAGTGAATTGAGTGAGGATTAAGGTTCGCGGTGGAAGGAAGTGGGCGAGGAAGCGCAGGCACCAGCATCTCCATCATCAGCAGCAGCGAGACAGAGCCTCGGCGTAGCTACTTGGACAGCCAGCTCAAGGACCTTCTCACCTCACAATACTCCCCTCCCTCGCCTATCTCACCACCAGCTAACGTCTGAATATCTTTCTCTTTTGCTTCATTTTCTTTTCCTTTTTTTAATGAATGCCTTTTCGTTTCCTGCTCTTTTTTGACTTCGATTTCAATGAAAACTTGCCACTGAAAAGCACCAGAAAATATGAATCGCACCAAGAAAATGGACGATAAATGTAAGATAACGCAACTGATGAAATTGAATAGACAACAAACAAAGCAAATTTGATTTTACTTCATAGTGTTCTCAGCTCAGGTGTTTGCTAGTATTTCATGTAGGCTGGGTCAGAGGAGGGGAGAAGGAAGATTGTCGGTTGGCGTTCCTTGCACTGGGCCCACATACTCCCTGCAACATGGCTGGGGCTTCAACTCTGATTGAAAGCTGCTATGTTGAAGAGAGTACAGATGGTGAGAGGGATAAGAAAGGCGAGAGGGAGAAGCATGGCAGCGGTGTCCACGACGAAGGCCGTCTCCTCCTCCAGGGACTGCCAGTGCTTGAAGCAGACGAGGAAGTTGAAGGCCATCAGCTGGTAGACGGAGAACTGGCTTAGCTTCCGCGCTGCCACCGTTGGATCATCCTCCCCTTCAAATCATATCCTTTCCAGCCAGCGTTTGAGGGAGTGAATGAGAAAGGAAGGCTACCGAAGAAGAAGATGGCAGCGGCGAGGAGGAGGGCGAGGAATGCGGTAGTGGCGGCGGTGTCCGTGTGCGGTGCCATACTCGCGTGGGCGGGGAAGGCCGCGAAGGCCAGCCCTGACAACCCCAGGTCGAGCAGACCGCCTACCAGCGGACACTTGGCGAATAGGGACGTGCTCTCCATCCTGCCTGTTTCCAATCAAGGGAGGTCTGCTGTGCTGGGTCTGGGAGTGGATATGGGGGATGTGTGTGGGCAGCAGCAGGGGTTGAGTGTGTTGCATCGCTGATCTCAGCTGGAGATAAGAGGGGTGGTTGAGTAATGAGCGTCCTCAAGGTTGAAGTCTGCAACTCAAAGCCTGTTTAGCGGCACTTCTTCATTCCCAGCGCAAGCGCAAATCTTCTTCCATTATGCCAGGCCCTAGGCCTGAAGACATGTTTCATACATTTTTGCCTCCACTTAGATTCATCACTTGTATATCAGACAGGAATCGCTCAACGTTCATTTATATGCTCTGATTGAGCTATAAATATTGTGTTGTTCATACAGAAGCAGTCTTTGTTCAATTAGCAGTGCAAAAATACCAAAACAAAACCTCAACTCGTTCTTGGCGTTAACTTTTGTACGTTTTAGAATCATACACTTGGCTCGAAAACAAAGAAATATTGTCAAGTAGGGCTTCAGACTTCACCAGCAATGCAGGCTCTTCAAACTTGGCCAAATACTGCGCTAGGTTGGAAAGGGGTTCTTTCGCAGCTTCTGTCGACTCGCTGCAAAATAAGCTGGCATTAGCAAGCGCAAATATGAAAAAAAATCATTGACCCATTTAAATCAAGGGCGACAGTCTCTTCGTCCACTGTTATTGCGTAAACCTGGGAAAAGACACTTAGTCCATGAAAAATGCAAAGAATAATTAAAATAACTTTGGCCAAGAAGAGGCGCTTGAAATCCTTGATATGGGAGTGGGAGATGAGGAAGAGGCTGAGTGTAGGCTGAGAAAGGCTGAGAATTTGGCCGGCAATGCGAAGTTCCGCTTGCTCCTCGTCGCTGCCTTCGCTCAGCTCCATCTCCAATAGCGGCAGCAGAGGCGCCAAATCCGCTGCCCCCACATTTGTCAGCACCAGCTTACAACAGCTCATTTACTCATTTACTCCGCTCATTTACTTTCCCTCATCAATCATAGCCACCCACCGTCTCGCAATTCGACGTTAGGAATCGTCCAGGGTTCTGAAGGAAAGTAGCGCAGTCGATGGCAGAGCTTGAGGATGTTTTGATGGAGTCTGGCTGCGCTGTGAGCAACAGAACGGCTTTGCCCAGCAAAAATCTGGACATTCTAATGTTATAATCTTCTATCAGATTCGGCAGCCAATCAGCCTGTGTTTGAGCAGAGCTGGAAAAGAGACGAGCTGTGGCAGGTCCAAGCTTTGCGGCAGCTGAATGCCCAGCGAGCTTAGCCCCTCCTCCCGTTTCAGCAGCATGGCCTATAAAGTTCAGTCTCTGTCCCTGGTGAAGGCCAAGAGTGAGGGAACGAGGCGCTGCTCGAAAGGTCGGGAGCTGAGTATGAGGGCGGCAGCGGCTTCCAAAGCCACAATGCCTGGCAAGGCGGCCAGTGATGCCCGAGCCTGCTCCAACCCCTCTACCCACCTCAAAATCTTACCAATCAATCACGATTGCACTGAAGTCAGGCAGTGAGTGAACCCTTCCTGGAATCCAGCAATGAGGCCAAGCAGCTGGCTTCCGACTTGGTGGAAAAGTTGGGCATCTTCCAGCTGCTCCAACTCCGTCGTTGCTTCGGCCAGCTCTTGCTGCTTCTGCCCAGTCTCTGCCTTCACTCCTTCCAACTCCTGTCCAATCCAATCTCATTCACCCTGCTTCCCAATCGGCTCTCGATCAGATACATGCAAAATCAGGACTAAGATATAGGCAGATGAAACCAGTTGGGCGCGTTCTTTAGCAGCCTGATCCTCCTGGAGAAGTTCCTCCAAGTGGGCAAGCCGCTGTCGAGGTTCCGCGTATTCTTCCCTCTTGCTAGAAACAAAGTAGGTTTATTACAACTACTTGCATGCGGAGAGGTAAGTACTGACGCGGCAAGGTTGAAGAGGGCCCGAAGCCATGAGGCGAGTGCAGCGGCGACCGGCGCCACCTTCATCTGCTTCTCTCCCGTCAGCTCTGCGCAATCTATGTAGCGCCCACACCGATCCAGCATTCCTTTCTCCACCCAGTCCTATAAACACTTCTCCACAGCTCCTTTTCTGTTTCAAGCTCTGCCTACAATGCTAAAAGATTGAAGGGTCTTCAGAGTCTGCTTGTTCCGCAAGAAGCCCTTGCAGTCCTCCCAATTGTCCAGCGTATTCTTTCCTTCAAAGCGCACATTGCTTTTTCGGTTTTTTTGCAGTCTTGCGATGAAAAAAAAGGCATAATAGAAATGGGAAATTATAAGTGTGATAACCAGGTTTATAGGATGGTTGGAGGAGAGTGCGAATAGCCTGACCAATGTAGCGCGTTCCGATGCCCGGTCGTGGCAAGCGAATTAAAGTCAACATATCCTTCCAGCGTCTTATGATGAGTTTTGGAGAATTCTCTTTCTGGCACACCTGAGGAGTGAGGTTGGCAAGCTCAGTCAGAGCCTGGTCGAAAGCGACGCGCTCGTGGCCCAGATTGGCCTTCAGCAATCGCCGCAACTGCTTCGCTTCACCAGCTGCCTCCGGATCCCTTTCCAGCACCTTTTCACCCTACCTTCCCTTCCGCTCCTTCGGCTCAATGGCCTCACCTGATGAAGCTGGAATTCCTCATTGGCCAGCTTCGCCAAGGCGTTTTCCAAGGCCTCCATTCGCTGACGCAGCTGGGTTGTCTGGGCCTCTGCCGCCTCGCCCATCAGATCCGGTTCCTATCCACTTTCATCCTCATCAACCTTCTCTTGATTAGAGCAGCGAAACCTTGGCAAGCTCCCTTATTCCCTCCAGATTGGCCAGTACCTTTTCCATCAATGCCTCTTCCTCCAGCAGACTCCTTCCATATTAGAAAAGGGTGCTTGGGTTTTGGTGCTGTTAATTATGTCAGTTACTTTGCGTAGCGCTCGTAGGCAGCGATGTAGTGGGCAATGAAGGCGGCGCGTGAGATGGGCAGTGGCTGGGCTTCTGCCAGTGCCGCATCCAACCATCCTTCCTTCTGCGACGCTTCCAGTGCTTTTTTTTACTCCTCACTCTGCACGCACCGTGGCCGGCAGGTTCACGCCCTCCGTTTCCTAAAATAAACCCTTGCAACTCCTCATCCATTGCAGACACCGCACAGGCTTACTGGAATCGTGAAGAGTGTGGTGAGCTGGGAGAGGCGAGAGAATTTGAAGATGTCCTCAGTCAGAAGGATGAGGTGGAGCTGGGTGCGAATTCGCTCAGCAAGCAGCTCCAGCAGCTTCTCCTCCGTCAGCATTTCCGCCTATTTGCCCTACTTCCTCCGTTGTCTTGAAGAGCCCCAATAACTGGGGATGGAGGAAATGAGGATCATTGGGTACCCAGAGAGGCTGGGCCCAGCCGCGTCCATCTGCAGGGCGTAGGCAGTCTCAGCGGCCTTTAAGGCCGGCCATAGCTGCTCATCTAGCTGGCGCTGCTGAGGCATCAGCCCGGGCGCAAGGCGGACATAACCGCGGAGGAGGTGTCGGAGGAGCTCCGCATCCTCTCTGCTCAGCCCCCCCGTCGTCCATATAGACGGAGAGGAAGATCTGAGCATTGCTCTGGGCTGCGGCCTGGAGGAGGCTGCACAGAGCGCCAGCTAGCTCCACCCCTAAGACGTGGATGTAGGTGCAGTGGCTGATGTGCGCTGCCAGACGGGCCAGGGATATGCACCAAGGGCGCTTGTGGAGAGGAAAGGGGGGGAGAAGAGCCCGCGGGGGGGGGGGGGGCGGAGAGGGGGGGGAAGGGGGGCAGACTCTGGGGCCAAGGGGGGCAGGCGAGCCGCGTTTCCGACATCCTCCCTCAAAGTGAGGTGGGGGGGCGGGGGGGGGGGCGCCTGCGTGGAGGCCGTGCCCCCTGTTTCGCCTCTCCTCTTCACTCTAGAGGGACAGCTGAAGGCGAAGAAGAAACGGAGTGAGCAGCAGACGAAGTGGCTTGGCCAGTGTGGGGAGCTTGCCGTTGAACTCCCGCACAAAGTCTGCCACCAGCTGATAGAAGCGCCCCTGTCGGTAGGCTGGTCTGAGCTGGGGAGCGGAGGGAGATGAAGTTAGGTGAGGCTGGGTGTGTGAACCTTGTCTCGTACTTCGGTGTAGGGCAAGGAAGCGCCTTCGCCACCGCCGCCAAGCTCGCAAAATACCAGGTCTCTTACTTCCTCCTCCTACTTATTATCAGCCTTCTGCAAAAGCTTTACAGCATGGAATGATCGTCACTCACATCAACGCTTCCATCCTGGTCTCCGTCTAGATTTCGAAACATGTCATAAAGATCCTCCTCGAAAACAGTCTGCAAATTATCTATTTACAATTAAAGCACATAGACAAGCATAAACTCAACCTCAATGATGTCCTTAATGATGTCAAAAAGCCTGGCATTTCCATCGTTTTGCACCTTTCTATGCTTTCCAAGCACAATAAACTTTGCAAAGAGGTTTTGAAACACCTAAAACAGAATCGCTTGGAGAAGAAAAATGCGCGACGGAGTGAAAACGAAACCTCATGAACCCAAAGGCGGAAGAAGGTCTGGCAGTCAGGCACTGTTTCTGGAACTGCGAATGCCAGAGACCGCAGCAGCCGCTTCATATCGCGTAGATCAAATTGATCTGCTCGATAACCATCCCTAAGCACTTAGAAATGAGTAAAGCTTGACCATTCTTTTCAAGAGGGCGAGACCGGAGTTTGAGTAGCAGCTGGGCTGAGGCCTGTCCGATGCTTGGCACCAGATCCTGGTACTCGTCGCTAAAGGCCCTGTAATGGTCCTTGTGGTACTGAGGCTCCTGAGCAGCTGTATCTAAAAGTATCTAAACATGGCCCTTAGATGAGCAGAGACGATAGACTCCGTGAGTCGTTGAAGAGACTCTTGACTGGGAAAGCAGAGCGGCACGCCTCGCACCTCAATCTAACCCATGGAGGAGGTTGTGAATGAAAATGTGGAAACGTTTGGCAATCGGTCTCGTCGCCGTCTCCACGTCGATTCCTCGCACACCATCAACACCTCAACCAAAGCACTGAGCTAACCCACTCACATATTATTATTGCTTCAGTTTAAATTTTGACATGGTATGTTGGTTTCACTTGAACTATTTTCCTGTTTTTCATTTTAATATATAGTGTGGTCTCAAAAAGTGATTGATAGGAGAGGAAAACTTTGTAGTTAGCCGGGAAGGTGTTGCCCTTGTACAAGAAGCAGCCGCTAACAAGAAGTTGCTCCACCAGTTCTATCACCGGTCCTCGCCGCTGTACATCTTCCAAATAAAGGACCTGTTTCCTCATTTTAGGCACCAAGGATCCCGCTGATAAAATCGTTCAGAAACAATGGGCTTAGCCGGTCGATGCTCAAAGCCTGCAAAAGTTTGGGCACTTGGCTCGTCATAAGTTGGCGTGAAGTTGCCGGGAATTGGACCTTGAATATGGGGCGGATTAAAAGTGGCCAGGTGTAATTGATAGAGACGAACCTCCAAAGCCTCCACGGAGCTCTGACACACACTTCCAATCACCTCCACCTCATAGTCCTCGCCCAGTTCGCCCAGTATTGCCTATACCCCATCCCATCCATACTTTCACCCACGCCATCGTACAGGGCAACCTCGGCTGCCGTGTGCTTGCCTACACCCGTCGGTCCGTAGATCACTGCCGCACCCCCATCTCCAAACCGCACACTCTCTACAGCAAAGGCGAAAGATGGAGGAACCAGAGAAGAGCAATTGGTTGACAAGCAAGGCTGCTCGTTCCAGCTCCCAGGTTGCCACCGTTCGAAACTCGTCTCGTGTCTGGGTGGAGAATTAGGGGGGGGGGCAAAATAGGCTAGTGGAATAGGAACGGTGGAGAGTGCAGCACTGCGTAGTTGTGGCAGCTCGCTCTCTTCGTTCCAGCTGGCCCACTCTCCATCATTCTCAATCGTTTTTCTTCGCCCAAGCTTCCATCGCTGTTTTCACTAATTGCGTTATGACGACAAGGAACCGCAAGAACCTGTTTTGAAGGGCGGGTGGTTAGAAGCAGTAAAGGCAAGTCTTCCTCGTCCAATCCAATCAAATCAGCCTGTTTTCAAGTTGAAGAGAGTTTCGAAGTGACCGATTCGTTTTTATTGAATAAATGAATGAAATGGATTGGCAACGAATGTTCGAAGCTGCGCCGTGAGCTGGGTAGGTTGTGCTCCAAGTAATTGTAGAAGACTTGCAGTGTTACCCATCGTGGCTAGAGCAGAGTTCGACAGACTGCCAAGAAGATTCTTTGCATCCGCTCTTAGCCCCTTATCCTAAAGTTCAACTGTGAACAACGTCCTCTTTAGCGGAACTAACGAGGAAGTGTGAGCAGAGGCTTTGAATGAATCGAGTTTGAGGGGAGTTGTCCTGCTCACTGGAGTCTTCCACAAAAATTTCCGATGAGAGGAGCATGGGATAACTGCATTGGATTTAATGCTGCGTAAATCCCGAGTAAAGAAAATATACTCTTGAAAAGTTGGAAAAGATGATGATACGAGACGTAGGCTTGAGAAAAAGTAATTTCTATCTTCGATGGTACAGTAGTAGGGCGGATGCATAAGGTCGATAAGTATGCTTAGACCCTGTCCTTCTCCAATCAGGCACATAACCTCTTCAACCTTTCAAACAACTAATTTTCCAATGTCTTTAGTAATATGAAGTGAGTAGTTATCAATGAACAGCGCTGCAACTAATTGAAATAATCGAAAAAAAGTGATGAAACAATGGGTGAACTGGGGCGAGCAGTGATGCAGGATGAGGGTGTAGGAGATTGGCCAGCTGTAGCTGAAGCGGCCTAGAGGAAGGGTCCATAAATATGAGGCGAACGCAGATGTTCTCAGGCAATCGGGTAAAGAAGAGCTCGAGCGCTGAGCAGCAGCAGACCAGCCCTACCCTCCAGCACGCCTAGCATCTAAAGACGACTTGCTTTGATTGGCCTACTCTTCCAGCTGTCCAAACACCTCGTCCCAATTGCAAATCTTCAGCGGGTCTGGAGATATGGGCGGCTGGTGTAGTTCATAGCTGTGCTCTGCCAGAACTTCTTCCTGCTCTTCGCTTACGTTTACCTTTGAGAGCACCGCCTCCAGCCCACACTTTTTCATCTGCAACAGTCGAAATTTTACCTGGAAATCCTGAAAAAATGAAAAAAATAACAAGAAAAAATTAACCTCAAAAAATTGTCGAAGAAATGGCAATGAAGTTTGGTTGCTGATTTGCACCAAACGACGGCGATTGGAGCGCTTGAGTTTGGATGCGAGGTACTGCAGGCACTTTCGAAGCTCACTGCCTGGCCATTGCTCCAGCAGAACTCGTAGGCTTTCCCTCGACTCCCATGGATAGCAGAACTGAGCTAGCTCCAGCCACCTGGCAACTAGAATCTGAAGCAAAAAGCTTTCAGCTGAGAACTGAAAGACAACCTGGAGCTCGGTTCAGGAATGAGGAGGCAGTGAAGCAGCTGGGCAGGAGGCAAGGCGGCCAGAATGGGCAGCTGAGCTGTAAGAGCCTGCATGCACGCATTGACGGCCTCCTCCACCTCGCTCAAAAGCTGCTCCAGCTTCTTCAACCCTTCCGCCAGCTTCTCAATCTCCAGCAACGCCATCAAACGACCCTCTGGAAAGCCCAGCGATACGTCTCAAGGCGAATATGAAAGCTGTCGCCGCACCGTGAAGGTGGATGGCTTCGGCAAAGCGGCGCAGATGCTTCCCGGCCTCTCGCCAAGGAGCCAGGGGGAGCTGAGCAGGCCAGCTGGCCTCCTGCCCATGCCCTGGATGCAGCAGAGGCCCCAGACGACGCCAGCGAAGCCCGCCAGAGTCCCAGGCTCCCAGGGCCCTGGCCAGCTCCCCCAGCTCCTCCTGACCACTCTCTGCCAAGCAAATGGACTGGTTGAGGAAGGGCTAGGAAGTATGAGCGCAGACCGGATGAGGCTGTCAGCGCCAGGGTCCATGCTCCAGGCCTGAGCGAGAAGGAAGTTGAGCTCTCCGCGGGTCTGCGCCAGTTTTGCCAACTCTTCCTCGGCGTTGGTGGGAAGGAAGACGTCCCAGTGACCGAGTTGTGCTGATTTCAAGCTTTGCCTCAAAGCGCAGTCAGTCATTACAACTGCTCAGCTGAAAAAAGTAGTAAAGTTGTGAGTAGGCAGAGATCAGGGAACCTTTGCCCACATTTGTCGACTGCTCCTCAGATGGTCTTGGAGAAGGCCGTTTTGGACTGCCCTACTCAACACTTCTTCCAGCTCCAACGTCTTCCCGGCCAGTTTCAGGTCCACCAGCATCCCCACTGTTTCCAACTCCGAGCCAACATCCGACCCTGCATTCCTCCAACTCAACTCCCCCAAATTCGATCATCCCATTTTCTTGCCGAACCGATAATCTCCGATATCTGTCGCCAATGGCTCGCAGTGAGGCCTTTGGTGCAGACGACGGCCAGGACACGCTCCACGCTTTTGCATTCTCCCAGCTTTTCTGACAGCTGCGAAGCCATCGGCCCAATTTCTCGCGCAGGACCCGGTAAGAGAAAGCGAAGGAAGCGTGCATAGTGGCTGAGCTGACGTGCGGGGGAGGGAGAGGGGTCATGCGCTTTTCCAGCCTTCTTCGTAGCGCTGTTGAAAGCCGGCTATCGATGCCTTAGCAAAGATCTCCAGTTCCACCGTCG
>JASANA010010654.1:0-12957 GCA_030248095.1 Ptycholaimellus sp. GST1_10 | reverse complement strand
TGTATACTTCGTTCAGTTACGTATTGCTTAAATTAAAAAAAGTTTATTCTCATTAAAATGAAAATTTGCATATTTCAAACTACTGCTAAATTTTATTTTACCTTAGCTCATTTAAAATTATTTTACCATTGTTCAATTTTTGTTACACCTTATTTATTTAAAATTTGATTTTATTACAGGTACAAGTTTAGCAAACTAATTTTATTTAATTTTATGGCATTAACCGGATTGTTAAATTTTATTATCTTTAATTATTATCTTTGTCTTTAGTTTATGTCCTTTTTATGCCAAAATTGCCGCCTGCTTATGAATGACCAGTGGAGTTTTTAGATGAACCAATACTGATGCAATGGACCATATAAAATTTTCGCTCAAAATGGGCCTCAATTTGAGTCGAAATAAACCACGATTGTGTTACAACTAGTCTTGATCTTTTTGATGGTTGAAAATTCATAAGCTTTGCATGCTGTAGCATTTTAGTCTAGTCATGATCTTGGTCATGTGGAAAACATTTTATTTACCACATGAACAAGACTAAAGTGTGCCACATGAACAAGACTTTAAGAGTTTTGTTTTATTTTTAAATTTTTTGATTGGGAAATTACTCTATGCTTTTGTTCGAAATGTCTACAATTTTCACTCTCCAAATGTCCAACTCTCCTAATTTCAATAATATTCGCCTGCACAGGCTTAGATGGAATTCACTCCTATGACAACCTGAGCATCAATTAATAAATGAGGGCAGCGGAACATCTAAAACTGCGCAGTTTAGGTGCATTGAAACATCAGGTAAATGGGTAGACGACAAAAATGGGCAAAATCTCTTTCACAAATGCGAATTGATTGAGAAATTTTGCCAGGAAACTTATGCCACCAAATAAATCACCAGATAGGCCAGAAAATTTCCTAAAACACGTAATTCTTCGATTTTTGAATTTCGCTTTTGTTCTAAAATGAGAACACTTCAAAGTTAGCAATGTCCTGTTTTTGAGCGTTTTTTGGAGGTTTTTTGGAGATTTCTAAAATTCTAAGGCCAAATTCAAAATTTTAAGATTTTCGTCATCGGCAGCACCTTAAGAGCTTTCGATTGATATGCATATGTCCATAGTTTTAACCAATATCCAAGGCGCTGAACCTCGGGACATGCAACCACCCAAAAACTCGATCACCCATTCATAACTAGGGCGCTGTCGCGCCCTAGGAAAAGGTGCCGAAAAAATTCTGCACGAGCAAATCATCTACATTGTTCACAGTTGAAAACACAAGCATAATGGTCAAAACGAGGTAAATTTTTGCGCGGCCAAGGTCAGCTTAAGCAGTTGCCCCATTTTTGCGTCCGTCTTTCCGCATATATATGATGTTTCAAAATACGAAAATTCAAAAATCGCTGGTTTTTCAATGAAATTAGCTGCATTTTGGCAGGTACGTCCGTCAAAGTAATATCTTGAAGCTGGCAAAAGGAATTTTCGAAATATTTATTATATCTTGATTTATAGGCAAAAACCCAAATCTTGATGTTTCAACAAGTATACCAGTGGCCTCTTCTGGAGAAGGAGTCAAGGCCACCTAAATTGAACCCCCTCTCCTTGTGAAAAAATGAGTATACTTTCAAATAAGCTCACTTATGGCATTATGAAGCTCCTTAATCACACACCAAAGTGTGTGACCATCACTTATTGCAATTTGTGATCCTTGTAAAAGAAACTGCCCCTGCTTTATGAGTTGTTGCAATGCTTCTTTCCTTGGAACAATATCGCTGCATGCATAACTGATTAAGGAATACATATAGGATACAAAACTCAAAATAACACTTTAACCTCATTTACCCAGCACCGCGATGTTTCATAGGATTTGGGGTCTGGGACTTAGTACTTTTTCTGGCTACCTCTAGTGCCAATACGTAATCCTGCCAACACGGAGCTGTACAAAGGGGGAGCACAAACTCCTATATACCCACACGTTATAATTATGAATGCGAAACTAATTGCATATTACAACATATATATTGTATTGTAAATGTTTAATCAATCATCATACATCAGACTCCTGGGTAGGTAGCTGATCTGCCTTTTTGTGCTTTATTAACGGATTCGGACTCGGAATGCGAAATTAAATGATTTCTGACCCCTTTTAATCTATATAAAAATTGAAAGATTAAACGCCTGGGTGGATGACATACGTCTAGGTCAGAAAACGTAAAATGCGGATCCAGTTTGAACAGACGATTTTTTTATAGCTGATGGAAAACCAATAACTGATGGCTAATCTGAATAAATCAGTTTGTTCGCATTTTTTAAGCCCAAGAACGTCAATGTAGGTGCTTCCTAGCACTCACAGCAGCCGTTGACACAAGGTCACTTTCGACCCCCTGTGTTATAAGTTTTGGAGTTTCGCATAGTGGCCCTATTATCAATATCTCGGAGCTTTCCCTCCATGTTAATAATGATCAGTCATCCTCCAAGCTGCCAAGTTTTGGGTCAAACGGTTTCGGTTTTGGATTTGGCTAGTCGTGACATAGATAGCGCCACCAGCCTAAAACTGGGGTGATTTCAGAGAACCCCCTCGGCCATGCCGGTCGAGGGGGTTCAAAAATTTGAACATGCATAAATCCATTGTTTTTCAATGAAATCAGCTGATTTTTGGCAGGTACGTCCATCAAAGTAATATCTTAAAGCTGACAAAAGGATTTTTAGCAATATTTATTTTATCTTGATTTATAGTCAAAAACCCAAAATCTTGATGTTTCAAAAATTTGAACATGAACATTTGAACAGTTTACAAGGCTGGCATCACCGAGTTAAATAATGGAGGGAAAACTCTTTAACATTGGAACGGGTGTGGGTGCGCGAAACTCAAAAAGTTATAACACCATTGTTGTTGTCACCGACTTTTTGTTGACGGCTACTGAATCGTGTGGTCAAATGATACACAAGGCTGATTATGGGCTCAATAGGGGTCTAGTGGCTAAACAAGACAAAAACAGGAAATGTGGGATCGAAATAGGAAATGTGGGCTGCAGATTCGGGAAAAGCACACCCGAATTAGTCTAGAGACAGTGCCCACATTTCCAAAATCGATGGCACATTCCCTGAATCGTGTGGTCGAATGATACACAAGGCTGATCATGGGCTCAATAGGGGTCTAGTGGCTAAACAAGACAAAAACAGGAAATGTTGGATCGAAATAGGAAATGTGGGCTGCATATTCGGGAAAAGCACATCTGAATTAGTCTAGAGACAGTGCCCACATTTCCAAAATCGATGGCACATTCCCTGAATCGTGTGGTCGAATGATACACAAGGCTGATCATGGGCTCAATAGGGGTCTAGTGGCTAAACAAGACAAAAACAGGAAATGTGGGATCGAAATAGGAAATGTGGGCTGCAGATTCGGGAAAAGCACACCCGAATTAGTCTAGAGACAGTGCCCACATTTCCAAAATCGATGGCACATTCCCTGAATCGTGTGGTCGAATGATACACAAGGCTGATCATGGGCTCAATAGGGGTCTAGTGGCTAAACAAGACAAAAACAGGAAATGTGGGATCGAAATAGGAAATGTGGGCTGCAGATTCGGGAAAAGCACACCCGAATTAGTCTAGAGACAGTGCCCACATTTCCAAAATCGATGGCACATTCAATGTACAATGCCGTAAAGGTAGAAAAATCATTGTTTACCCACATTTCATTAGCAATGATACTTCTAAAAATGTTAATAAAAGGTGTGATAGAAATTCGAAATGTGCACATCTTAAAATGAACTGGTTTGAGCTAAAAAGCCAATTAATGATGCCCACATTTGCAAATTCATGCACACATTTTTTTAACACTGCCGATTAAAATGATGTAAAGCAAAAGAAAGCTTACGGCCAGCCAGACATTAGTGGGAAGCAAAAGACCAGTTGCCACGGAAGCCAAAGCCAAAACAAGGAACCATTTCATGGCTGCAGAATGATTGAATGAGCCAATTTGAGCGTAGGCGAGAAGCCCATCAAGATTAATTACTGCCAGAAAAGGTCAGCTCACCTAGCGCGCAAAATAAGACAATAATCAAATGAAATACAACAACAAAATGATTGCTATAAACTATTCGACATGGATCATAGATTGCATTTTTCGCAGTGCATTCCATCTGGCGCGTGATTTGGACCAAATTTTTGCTATTGCTCAATTTTGTTTTCGCTCGCAAACACCTCGTGAATGCTAGTTGACTGCCGTTAAGAGCCGTATACTCCAGTTTCACATGGCACCGCAGAGTTTACGCAAACAAAATCAACACAGCCAATGGTGCAAAAACAGCGGACAGAGCAGCAGTCGCCAACCCTGGAGAAGAGTTAGGCTTTTTCTGCTCCATCTTCGGCTTCGACTCTGGCTCCGGCTTCACCTGGCCAGCCTTGTCTTTCGTGGTCTGCCAATTGAGGCCCCCCTTGAGTAGATGAGGATGGTATAGAGAGGGATTGTGGGCTACGTTGGGGACGGGGGCGGGCGGCTGAGGCTCGGGAGCGGCGTCGGGCTGGCTGAGGCCTTCTGCACTGCCGATGTTCACGGGCTCAGCCGATGAGGCCCTGGAGGCTGCAGGAAGGGAGGGAAGGTTAGGCTGGCAAGAGGGAGGAATGGAGGGGACAGTGTTTGGCGAGCTGGCCCTCCTGGTCGGTGGGTCCGGCGGCGTAGAGGAAATGGAGCGGGCGCTTCAGGTTCTCGAACGGCACGTACTGTGGGCGGTAGGAGACAGGGACGTTGGTATTCAGCTCGAAACGGCACAGCACCTTCCCCTCGCTCAGTCCCACCTCAATGTTTCATATCAATTTTCTACCATCCATGCTTGTCTGGCTCTGTCTCCGCAGCTTTTCAACTAGCCTGCCGTAGAGGATAATAATTTCTAGGATGAGAATTGCAAGAAGGGTATAGAGGTGACAAGTTGCATAAATAAAGACTGCTCACCTGGTGTGTTTTGAGAAACTCGTCGACCTCCTTGGCGTCGAGTATGAGGGAGTGCTGTTTCCCGCTGGGGTTGACGGCGAGGGAGACGTGGGACTCGGTGCAGTAGGCCAGATAGTCCTGGCCCATCCGCCGATCCTCGCTCAAGCCCAGCGCCACATACTCCCCGGCCCCAGCTGAGCCTCCCAACTCCATAAATAAAGACTGCTCACCTGGTGTGTTTTGAGAAACTCGTCGACCTCCTTGGCGTCGAGTATGAGGGAGTGCTGTTTCCCGCTGGGGTTGACGGCGAGGGAGACGTGGGACTCGGTGCAGTAGGCCAGATAGTCCTGGCCCATCCGCCGATCCTCGCTCAAGCCCAGCGCCACATACTCCCCGGCCCCAGCTGAGCCTCCCAACTCCATAAATAAAGACTGCTCACCTGGTGTGTTTTGAGAAACTCGTCGACCTCCTTGGCGTCGAGTATGAGGGAGTGCTGTTTCCCGCTGGGGTTGACGGCGAGGGAGACGTGGGACTCGGTGCAGTAGGCCAGATAGTCCTGGCCCATCCGCCGATCCTCGCTCAAGTCCAGCGCCACATACTCCCCGGCCCCAGCTGAGCCTCCCAACTCCATAAATAAAGACTGCTCACCTGGTGTGTTTTGAGAAACTCGTCGACCTCCTTGGCGTCGAGTATGAGGGAGTGCTGTTTCCCGCTGGGGTTGACGGCGAGGGAGACGTGGGACTCGGTGCAGTAGGCCAGATAGTCCTGGCCCATCCGCCTATCCTCGCTGAAGCCCAGCGCCACATACTCTCCGGCCCCAGCTGAGCCTCCCAGCTCCATCTGGGACAATGGGCGTGAGGATCGGCAAGGAGGAGAGAAGGCAGAAATGGCGAGGAAGGACTTGAATCCAGGTGCTGGTGCTGCCCTTGGGTCGCCAGGAGGCGAAGTAGCGGCAACTGCTCGCCGGGTCGCAGTCTGGCGGCACGAAGTGGCAGTGCCTGCAGTTCAAGTCCTCCCTCCAGGTCTGGGGAAGGAGAGAGAAAGGGAGGCCAACTTGCTCTTCCCGCATTCGCTCTCATCAAAGCTGTCCAGTCCTGAAGCCGCACCTGCCCACAAGCCCAACAGCAACAGCATTCTGCCCGCTTTAAACTATCCACTTTGCCACCTTCACGCCATTGTTTCTTTTGTCAAATTATTGCCCGTAGAAACGATCTCATTGTGCTATTCAGCTGCTAACCTTAGGCATGAGTTAATAAAGGGTTTTCCCAAATTTATTCTGAAGAAAAAATTAAACTGGGATAACCCTAGCACAAATGTAAACATTCCTTAGATTCTAAGCGCCAAAAACGTGCATAAATGAGAAAAAAATTCGAAAAAGACGCAACGTTGTGCACTAATGTGTCTCTAGAGGACGAGAAAGAGCATGGAGGACATGATTGCAGGAAAGAGGGCAATTGCAGGCCCTTGTGCGCTGTGCTCGCTCCACTTTGCCATGCCATTTCCTTTGCCCATATGCCTAGCCTAAGGTGACAAATTATTATATTCCTTGCAAACACCTAGAAACCTGACACCGCGATATGGATAATGGACTGGGATTGGGGCATGATGCGGGAAAGAGGGGCTTTGCAAAGGCGGTGAGAGAAGGCCAAGAGGTCGGGGCGGGAAGAGAGAGAGGGCGATAGGTGGGTGTAGGGCGGGAGTGTGTGGAAGGGAGGTAGAGATGGGGCGGCGTGGGAGAGGGAAGGAGAGGTTGAAACTGGTATCGCCTCCTCTGTGTGCCCCGCCCCGGCTCTTCTACGTCTATGTGCCATGCCGATCTGCGCACCTGCTGGCATATGCCAGGGCGCAGTTCCTCCAGACATGGCGTCTGCCACGGCCCCGATTACACGCCCAGCGAACAGCCAAAGGCCTCATTATCCCTTCCTTCCTTCCTCTCTCTGCCTTCCTCCTCCCCTGCGGACTCTTTTCCTGCTTTCTGGCGATTAGGATGTCTATCGGAAGAAGTGGGCGAAACTTGCGCAGAATGAGAGGAGTGAAGAGTGTCAAATAGATGCTTCGGAAAATTCGAAGGTGGAGGGGTGGAAGGAAACGGAGAGGGCCTGGGAAATGCTTCGTCTGGCTTCCGTCTTGGTCTTCTGCGCCAGATTGTAGGACTGCGATCGGGGAGCTGATTTTGTCCTCCTGCAAATGCATCACTGTCCTTCCCTGAAGAAGGGAAGCAGTTGACAAATGGGAGAGGTGAAAGGGACCTGTATCGTCCGATGAGAGAATAGGAGGTGTGTGGGGAGTTGATGGAGGACCAGCGTGAGTCTTGTCTGCTCCAGGACCGCTGCCTTGGCGGCGCCCATGGATTGAAGAGCTCTGGGCAATACCTCCCACTTGATGCCAAAAGGTGATGAGGAAAAGGAAAATAAGGGGCAACGGGCGAATGTGCTGCGAAAGCGTGAGCTCATGGCGCAGTAGAGGATGAAGTTGAGGGAGGAGTTGAGGAGGGAGAGGAGGTCCATGATGTGCCCGATGCGTGGGTAGATGATATAATAGACATCAGAGGGATATGCTCCGCCTTGGGTGGTCAATTAGTGGCCCAGAGGAGGAGGAAGAAGGAGGAAGTGTACCCAGGGTTGCCAAGGCAGCCTGCGGAGCCTCAGTGGCGAGGAATATGAGGAGAATGGCGACCAAGAGACGTGTTGTCCGCGCAGTGTAGGCTCGCCTCCTCACCGGTGCCCTACAGCTTCCTCCATTTGCACCCCCAAACGTCACTACTATGGGATGTCTATCAATGATTGACGTAGATTTTATTGGAGGGCGTGAAAGAGAACGAGGTGATGGTGAGAGTGGAGGAGTGGCTTCTGACGGAGGCGTTGGAAACTTCTGGCTGGAGTTCAATGTCCACAGCGTTGAGACCGGCTTGGCTGGGGGAGCCGGGCACGACGGAGGTCTCAAGAAGGGGGCACGATGTTAGGAGGCCCCTGTGCTGAGGATAGGCTGGGGAGGAAAGGAGCCTTGCGAAGGACGCGGTTGCTGCGCTGTTTGGCCTCGGCGATGGTGGAGAGGAGGCCGAGGATGAGGACGCCAATGAGGAGGCAGGGAAACAGCTTGAAGGCCAGGCCGTTGATCCACAAGGTCATGCGCAGCAGGAAGCAGCCCTAAATCAGAGCAGAGCTGGCAGAGGGGTGGGAGGGGAGGGGAGGAGAGAACGTTGTAGTGGGCCAGCGGAGTGGGCTGTAGGCTGAAGACGGGGCGGGTGGAGTTGGCGCAGAGGTCGGGTATGGGATGCTCTACTACGGAGTGGCAGAAGACTGCGGGAGAGAGGGCCAGAGCCAGGAGGACACCCTGCCCGCCTATCATACGGCGCAGCCAACTCCACACCTCTCCGCCTTGCCCATTCTCAAAACACACACCAATCACAATCCCTATGTTGCCTAAAGCAGAGCTCTCAAGTTCGATATTTTCAAATTGATCCTCAAAGTATCACTTCAAATAAGAAGAAATTCTGAATATATTTTAGGGGGAGTACCAAAAATTCCACCTTATCGGATTTTAATAATACTTATTTCCTGCTAAGGGGACATCAAAGTAAGGTTGCAATTGCAAACATATTCAGTTTTTCACTTTAGAAGAAAAATTTTCGGAAAAAATTCTAAATTTTTCCGAGTTGTAGCAGAGGGAAAAGTAGAAGAAAATTCATAAAAATCTAATTTTCTTTCCCCCATTCTGTCCCATCAGCAGAGCATGAAAATAACTAAAATGAAAATTTTTGACCGCGGAGCGGCCCGAAGGGCCGCTCCGCGGTCTATAGAGGTTACAGAACTTTTGTCCTCATGTATATATATGTATATATATATATATATATATATATATATATATATATATATCCAAGTGCTGGGCACGGGCTAATTATCAACGGATCTGGACATACTTTTTTTGCGCGGCTGAAGGCCGCCTGCCGCGGAGGGCAGGGCAGTCAGAGCTCCGTAGGCCGGAGGGCATGGGTGCGGAGGCCCCGGAGCGTAGCCTAGCATGCGAAGCATTCTAGGCGAAGCGTAGGGGCCGTAGCACCCGTGCCCGGAGGCCGGAGGAGCTCTGGCGCCCTGCCCGGAGCGGCGGGCGGCCAAGGCCAGCTTAAGCAGTTACCCCATTTTTGCGTCCGTCTGTCCGCATATATATATATATATATATATATATATATATATATATCTTATATAATACGGGTGATACCACTTTGGGAGGGTACCTCGCCCGGGCTGAATTCTCAACTTATCCTGGCACATGATACCATTTTGGATAGATCTCAGATTGGACAATCTTTGGCATATACCCGCACCTGCTCCTGAATTCTGGAAAATAATGAAATCATTGAAAATGTGCTAATTTTTGACATTATTCAACTTTGCAACTCCATTGCTCCACCATTTTTCAACATTTCTTGGCGGACTTTTTTTTAAATTCAAGGCAAAACAATTCTGTTTTGAATTGCATCTTTACTTTGTCAACTTTTTAACATCGTTTTAATGGAAAATCCACATGAGTATAGTCAATTTTTGCGATTTTGGCTTTACCTGGTGACCAGATGTTTCAAAGCATTTATATGTAGAAAATTTGTTCTCTATGCTGACATCTGCTCCTAGCGATAATTTAAGCTTGGAGTTATGGTATTCTGAGCTGAATCAGTCTTAGTTTCCACTTTGGCTGAGGCTTAAAGAACAGAAGCTAATTAAGTCTCATGTGCTGTGCGAGCAGGCTGTGCGAATTAGTTTATAATTGGCTGAGAAGCTTGATGGAACCAGCATGAAGTTTGTGGGTGCAATGGTAAATTGTGGAGACCCGGAGAGCAAAATTGTGGTCCATAACCACCACCAAAGGTGGCTGCGCGAAGCGCGGCCACTGACCAATATTACTAGTATATATATATATGTGTGTGTGGCATGCCCGTACTCCGCGGTTTTTCAACGAAATTGGCTGATTTTTTGCATGAAGGTCCGCCTAGGCGGTGCCTCGGGACCATTTTTGGTGCTTGGCGTAATTTTTTGAATTTCACCCAAAACTCAATTTTTTGATGTTTCAAAATACGAAAAATCCTAAATCACTGGTATTTCAATGGAATTAGCTGATTTTTGGCAGATACGTCCGTCTAAGTAACATTTCGAAGCTGGCAAAAGGAATTTTTGAAATATTTATTATTTCTTGATTTATAGTCAAAAAACCAAAATCTTGATGTTTCAAAAATTTGAACATGCATAGGTCCCCGGTTTTTTAATGAAATTTGCTGATTTTTGGTATATACGTCCGTGATAGTAACATCTTGAAGCTGGCAAAAGGAATTTTTGAAATAATTAGTATTTTTTGATATATGGTCAAAAACCCAAAATCTTGATGTTTCAAAAATCGGAATATGCGTAATTCATGGTTTTTCACTCAAATCTGTTGAATTTTGACATGCATTTTAATCTAGGTGGTGTCTTGAGGTGAGGCCGCGCATCTTGGCAACCGCCGAGAATACCTTGTTTTCCTGAAAGCTATAATGTGCCGCTTGGATCCTGGGGGTGGAGCTGGTGCCGGACCATTAGAAACATTACTTTCCTGAGTAGGAAAAGTTTTTCCCGAAAATTACCAATTTCCTCTGTAGCATCTGAACGGCTGAGAATTGCACACAAGACTTGAGTTTTTTTGTTCACAAGTCGTATATAGCGGTTCCAAATCTGTGCTTACTTTTGAAAATAGTTGAGAAACCACAGACTTACCCTCTTGAGTGACAAACTTTCATGCACCGCAATAGCATCAATAAGCAGTAGATGCTGAATGGCTGATAATTGCACAGAAGACTTTGGTTTTTTGATTCACAAGTCATATATACCGATTCTTAATCTGTGCTTACTTTTGAAATTGGCTGAGAAACCACAGACTTACCCTTTTGAGAAAAAATGTTCACCCTTGCAATGAAAACATTCCTTCATTTTTGGCATCTCTGCTGTTGAATGTGGAAGGGGAATACGCTCCGCGGTCACCTATTGTGCTCTGCGCCATATACTTGTTAATCAAAAAAATTGGGCAAAATCGATGCGATGTGTTGCGAGCTACCCAAAAACTGGCCAACATTTTTTAATTAATTTGGACTAATTTTTATGATTATAGGCCAATTTTGGGGCGTACATTTCAAAAATGGGGGTCTCGATTTCGAAAAACATTATAAAATCTAAAAATGTGCAAAAAAAACCTCAAAAAATCTGTGCTCACGCCTAGTTTCCCCCCCCCCCATGGCCATAACCCCCCCACCATGCCGGGTTACCGGCCCCCCAAGGGGATGACCCCCCCCCCCATGAAGGTTTCCCCCCCCCCCAAGATTTTACCTATACCCACACACCCTGCGCTAACTCGTCCCCTAGTTGATAATAGGTGAAATTGTGTCTTGGGGGGGGGAAACTAGTCGTCAAAACTCTTGGGGGGGGAAACTAGTCCTCGATTTCGACGACTAGTTTCCCCCCCCCCCAACACACAATTTCACCTATTTTCACCTAGATTTACTGCTGAGCCGTATCAACTAGGGGACGAGTTAGCGCAGGGTGTGTGGGTATAGGTAAAATTCTTGGGGGGGGAAACCTTCATGGGGGGGGGAAACCTTCATGGGGGGGGGGAAACTTTCATGAGGGGGGGGGGTTATTGCTTGGGGGGGGGAAAATCTCATGGGGGGGGGAAACCAGGTGTCAGCCAAAATCTGGCCATTTAAATTTAAAAATTTATAATTTAGAATTGTTTTCAAAAAAATTTTTCTTCCAAAGTGAAAAAACTGAAAATGCTTGCAGCCTTACTTTGATATCCCAACCAGGAAAAAGAGTTTTATCAAAATCCAGTGAGGTGTAATTTTTCGTACTCTCCTGCCTGCTTAATATAAGCTGCTCGCTTTTGAAATGTATGGACAACCATTGAATTGTATAATGGAGGTAGAAGAAACGTGTGAGCGTCGGATGACGGTGAGACGAAGCGCGGCCAGTGTGACAGCCAGCCAAAGGCTGAGGGAGTGGAGGTAGATTGAGCTGAGGCTGTGCACGAGGATGAAGTAGAGCCAGAACTTGGTGTACGTCTCCCTCCGAGTAGCATGAAGGAAACCAAAAGCAGGGCTAACGTGTGAGCGTCGGATGACGGTGAGACGAAGCGCGGCCAGTGTGACAGCCAGCCAAAGGCTGAGGGAGTGGAGGTAGATTGAGCTGAGGCTGTGCACGAGGATGAAGTAGAGCCAGAACTTGGTGTACGTCTCCCTCCGAGGGTGTCAATACTTTGCCGGACAGTTTATTGTCACCGGTTAGGCTGGTTGTCAATCTTGGACTTTGCAGGAGAAAATGCCCCAGGACTTTGCTGGAGAGTGTGCGATTTTTTTCTCCGGCAAAGTCCAAGGTGGGTAACCCAATAATGACCCTGGACTTTGCCGGACATTTCTAAAAATTCTCAATTTAATTCTAAATTCTCAATACATAATTCTCAATTCTAAAAATTTCTAAATACATCAGTACAAATATGATGGAGTATAGTTAGTCTATACCGAGTTCGTCATGCTACTAGTTAGTCTGCCTACTGCCAGGAGTAGTACTAGGATACTGTTTACGGCAACCCCTTAGGCTTAGTCAAAATGCGTGTATACTGTGGCAGTACCACCCATAGTTGCTTAGGAGCCATGATCCATACTGTGGCAGTACCACCCAGAGTTGCTTAGGAGCCATGATCCATACTGTGGCAGTACCACCCATAGTTGCTTAGGAGCCATGGTCCATACTGTGGCAGTACCACCCATAGTTGCTTAGGAGCCATGATCCATACTGTGGCAGTACCACCCATAGTTGCTTAGGAGCCATGGTCCATACTGTGGCAGTACCACCCATAGTTGCTTAGGAGCCATGTCCGGCAAAGTCCAAGGTGGGCAAGCCAATATTGACCCTGGACTTTGCCGGACACTACACTTTACCTCCGGCAAAGTCCACGTTGGCAACCCATATGTCCGGCAATGTGACAAATTTTAGGAATAGTCCGGCAATGTACTGGAGGGCC
>JASANA010010652.1:0-66104 GCA_030248095.1 Ptycholaimellus sp. GST1_10 | reverse complement strand
GATGTATGTTGTTATAGTCTACTTCGTTCAGTTACGTATTGCTCCACTTAGCAAAAAAGAGAAGGTTAGAGCTGGGGAATCGTAATTAGGCCATGGTTTTGGTCCATTTAGTTGTGATCTCAGCCCGACAAACCCTGATCCAAAATATTGCTTAATTGCCTAGAAATGACCATTTTTCTAACACCTACTTTTTTGACCACTGGATGACCAAAAAATCGATTTTTGGCCAATTTCAACCAAGATTTTTTGACCAACCCCAGACTATTATATATCAATCGAACCGCAAAACTATAACAAATTTCATGGTGACAATGATTTGTCCCATAAGAAAATTTTTTTCAATTGATTTTTCAAAAAACCGATTTTCGCATTTTGCAATTTTGGGCACATGCCTATGCCTATGCTATGCCTATGCTATTGCCTATGCTTGCCTATGCCATTGCTTGCCTATGCCATTGCCTATGCTATAACATAGGAAAATGGGCATTTCTGTTTGAGAAGATTGAGACTAATTGTGGGGAAACAAATGATGCAGCAAGGTGCAGGTGGTCCCAACAGAACATTTCATGCCAAAAAAATCAATTTTTGAGACCAAATTTTTTTTGGCCGATTTTTGCCTATGTTATAACATAGGGCGAAAATTGGACTGGCAATTTTAAATCAAAAAATTTTCCGACTTTGTCATAGCCATTTTCAACTTTATATATACCAAAATGACAGCAAGAATGTGAATAAAAAGATAGGCTAGGTCTTAACCTTGAATTCTTTGAGCATTTTTAGTAATCAGTTTTTTTGTGCCCAAAATTGCAAAATGCGAAAATCGGTTTTTTGAAAAATCAATTGAAAAAAATTTTTCTTATGGGACAAATCATTGTCACCATGAAATTTGTTATAGTTTTGCGGTTCGATTGATATATAATAGTCTGAGGTTGGTCAAAAAATCTTGGTTGAAATTGGCCAAAAATCGATTTTTTGGTCATCCAGTGGTCAAAAAAGTAGGTGTTAGAAAAATGGTCATTTCTCAGCAATTAAGCAATATTTTGGATCAGGGTTTGTTGGGCTAGAGATCACAACTAGAATGGAGCAAAACCGTCGGCCTAATGACGACTGCCCAGCTCTAACCTTCGATTTTTGCTTAATCAAAGTGCCCTGTGAATCCTCTCACAAACCGCCTCTTAAGAATATCTGGAAGGGGGTGGAACTGGTCCCGAAGCATTTAAAACATAACTTTTCTGGGTAGATATTTGGAAAATTGCAATATGCGGTTTTTGCACTGTAGTACCTGAAGTCTTGAGAATTGCACAGAAGAGTTGATTTTGTGTTCACTAGTCTTATATGTCGATTCTAAATCTGTGCTTATTTTTTAAATTGGTTGAGAAACCACATACTTGATTTTTGAGTTAAAGTATCATATAAAGGATGCGCTCCGCGGTCACCTATTGCGCTTTGCGCCATATACTTGTTTAATATTAAAATATAGTTATCAAAAACTTATAATATAATATGTAAGCATAGGATGAAGTGAAGATGAATTTCTGATGCATCAGTTACGAGAGCTGTCGCGCCAAGCCAAGAACTCTGCCACCAAGTCTTTTCTTGAAGGTCCACAAGTGGGCAAAAGCGAAAAAGGGTGAGACAGAGGTTTTGTGTGGGGCAGAGCCCAAGAGGTGAGCTGCGTCTGAGGGGTTAGCAGGAAGAGCGGGAGCCAATGAGCATGGAGCGTACAAAGCAATGATGTCTCCTTGTTAAAATACGAAACCAGTAACGCGGAATTTTAACCTTTCAAAATATGATTTGGCTGTTTAGGCGGTAACCTATTTTAAACAGTTGGCCCCTTGAGTAGATTTTTAACCTGTAAACCTGTATTTTAACATGTTTTAGAGATATTTTGAAGTTTTAAGGTGTTAGGGTATTTTATTTTTTAACCAATTTTAAACAGTTGGAAATTTGAAATTATATTTTATATCTATTTTTAAACAGTAACCCAAAAATAACAAGGAGCAATCATTGGTACAAAGTGAGGGTGGAGGGAGGCAACTCCCGAGAGGAAGCCTACTGTCTCCGGGCACCCCGCACTTCCACACCCCAACAGTGCTCCCAGGCCTCTTTTAGAGCAGAGTGGAAAAGAGGAGAATGACCATGCTAGGCATGAACATGAAGTGGATGATGAAGAGCACCTCGAAGGTGACAGAAGAGGGCTCTAGACTGATACTAGGCCACAAGAAAATGCTAAAGCTCAACAGGAGGCTAAAAGGGCATGGAGCAAAACAAAGAGATAAAAGGAAAGGGAGTAGGGTGAAGATGGGAAGGAGGTGAATCAGCAGTAGTTATGGTTGACGATGGACAAAGCCTAAGGCAAGGCCGTGTGGGTGGGCAGAACCCACCAGCTCCCCACTTGACTTGTCGTCACTTTCCTCCAGCTCACCGGGGACAGGATGGTCAGCAGAGGTGCCCTCTTCCTCCTCCTCCACCTTGACCTCCAGGGGAAGCAGGTGGGTGACAGAATAGTCAGAGTGGTAGCCAGAGCCATCAACAACATGGATGTAGTAGCAGATGCCATCCTTGCCCACATACTTCTTCACCACGTGCACCAGCCTCCACTCAGGGCAAGGCTTGGGGCTTGCCAGGAGGTAGGCCTTGGATAGGGAGATGAGGGAATCCTTGCCACGTCACTGCTGCTCAAAGCCCCGCTCCACCAACCAGTGCTTATACTCCAGGTGCCAGTGACACCAGAATATGTCCTGTGAGTCACTGAGCATGTGAGCAAGGTCACAGAGGTGGCGGGAGAGGCTCTTGGAGTAGGTGTAGGTCTGGTAGTGGGCAAGGTTGAAGCTGGCATTGCTGTCAAGTAGGTGAGCAGGGGGTGAGAGGCTGGAGGTCATTGGGGGCATCGGTGAGGGGGAGGAGAGGACAGGCATTGAGGCCGGCCTTGATGTCAGCAAGGAGGGTGAGAAGGGCAAAGTTGTCGAAGCAGTTCTTGTTGAGGGTGGGGTACAGGCTCTTCTTGACCAGGGACACCAGATGCTCCACTGCTCCCATCCACCACGGGGCCTGGACTGGGGAGAAGGTGGTTGGAAGCAAAAACGTGAAGAGCAGCGACAAGCCCTGTGAAGGCAGTGGCGTAATCTAAGTAGACAATGCCAGCGCGCAGTCCATGTATGGCCCAGAAGCGGCAGAGAGCCTCGATCACGGCCTCCATAGAGTAGGCCTGCAGCAGCTCCAGATGCAGTGCTCGGCTGATGGTGCAGGTCAGCAGCAGCACCCATCTCTTCTTGGGCTTAGAGTAGCTGGTGGAGTAGCTCTCGATGGGGCCAAGCTGATTGATGAGGATGTGAGTGAAAGCAGGGAGATCGCACTGGAGTCAGGTGTTGGGAAGAGGCCAGTGGAGGGATTAGGCAGTGTGGGGCCATAGGACTTGCACTTGGCGCACAGCTTGACCACCTTCTTTGCCGCCACTAGTCTGCCCATCAGCCAGCACTGCTCTTGCATGTGTCCAAGAGTTGTCCATAGAGGAGGTTTTTGGAGGCATTGATGAGTCTGGAGGAGGTGGAGTTGGGCAAGATGGGAGTGACCAGGTAGTAGGTAGGGATGGTGGTTGGTGATGCAGGTGCCCAGGCAAATGATGCAGGTGTTGTCCAGGAAGAGGTTGAGGGAGCGGATGATCTTGAATGGTTGAGTCTTCTGCTCCTATAAGGCCTTGGCAAGGCTGGGCCAGAAGCGAGTCTGCTCCATCTTCACCAGATGCATGAACACCACTTCCTTCTCTTGCTCTGTCACCCGGCTGGCATAGCCATGGCTGGGAAGCATGTGAAAGAGGAAGGAGAAGCAAAGGAGAAGATGATGAAGGGAGTTGCTGGAGACGAGGATGCCATCAATGAACTTGTGGTCAAAAACAGGGACAGCAATGTTGATGCTGATGGCAGCCTTGGTGGTGATGCTGCCCTTGATCCCATCCCAATCATCCTCTGGCACCTTGCTCTTGTAATCCACACCTGCTCTCCAGGCTGGCCACTGCTCCCGGGGTAGGCTGAGAAAAGCTGGTCCACTGTGGAAGGTGGAGAGATCCTTGAAGAGGCGGGGCTTAGTGACGTAGGCAGTGACATTGGAGGCAGTGGGCATGAAGCGATGGCTAATGCCATCCAGCTTACCCATCCAGCTCCTTCATCTCCTGGACATGCTTGCTCTCATAGGCTTGCAGAATCCCTCACTCCTCCATCCAGTAGAGCATGGTCTTGGAGTTGATGAAGTGGTAGACTTGGCCTAGCTTGGACTGGAACTTGTCAGCAATGACGGTGGTGGCTTGCAGACCCAGCAGAGCTCTTCACAGCTCGATCCAAGGGATGGTGATGAGGAGACTCTTCTGGTTCTTGGGCACCAGGCTGGAGCAAGCATAGAGGAAGGAGGGTGGTAGGGCAGCCTGAAGGATGTAGAGCATGAAGCCATAGGTGGACAAAGAGCCATCAGAGAAGATGATGAGGTTGCATGGGGCATCTGGGCTCTGGAACACATGGCATGGCAGCTCCACCTCTGAGACCCACTCCAGCTCCTTCCGCATCCCCTTCCATCGCATGAGGTAGTCTTGGCCTATCCACTCCTCCCAGCCATCTCCCATGTGGAAAGCAACTTGGAAGAGTTGGCGTGGTGCAAGGAGTAGAGGAGCAAGGAGTCTGAAGGGGTCATAGACATGTGAGAAGGCAGAGAGGAGTTGGCACTTGGTGAGCTTGTCATCGCTGATGTTGGAGTAATTGGGGGTGAAGCGATGAAAGGTGTCAAGGCTGGTGTTCCAGACAAGGCCCAAGTTCTGCACCTCCTGTTGTTCATCTTGATCCTCTAAGGCAATGTCATGGAGAGCACCCAGAAGGTCCAAGCAGAACTGGCAAATGCAGAGCTGAGCAGCAGCAAAGAGCTTCTGTAGGCCTTGGGCCACATGTGCACCCTCCTCCTCCTTCTTGAAGCTGAAGATGCCATTGTCCATGTAGAAGTGGTTGGTAAGGGTCTTGAGCTCATGCTGGGAGAGGCCATAGGTGATGCTGGAGGTGAGGGCATCCTTGGCCAGCTGGTCAAGACAGATGAGTAGGAGGTTGGGAGAGCAGGTGGCGCCCATGACCAGGTGAGCAAAGCAGATGCAGTGGAGATTGGTCTTGGCGAAGGGGCACTTAGGGTTGGCAGGCAGGAGGATGCAAAAGGCATCCTGGTCCTGCTCCTTCATCTCCAGGCCATAGAAGGCAGCTGAGACATCTGCCACCAGTGTGTGCTTGGCTAGGCAGAACTGGAACTGGACATCCAGGAGGTCAGTGAGGCGGTTGTGGCCAGTGTGGAGGTTGTCATTGAGACTCTGGCCATTGTGGGTGGAGGCGGAGCAGTCCAGCATAGGGCAGCACTTGGTGAAGGCAGCTGTGTGCTTGAAGATGGGGTGGTGAGGCAGGTACTGGATCACAGCTCCTGGGGTCTTGGACTCATCAATGCTGCTCTTCTCGAACTTGTTGAACTCCTCATAGTGCATCTGCTTCTCCTGGTGGGAGAGCTTGGTCTTAAGGCATTGCAGGTGAGCAAAGGCAGTCTGCCAGTTGGAGGGAAGAGTGGAGGCGCCAGGCTTGAAGGGGAGGGCAAGAAGAAAGTGTCCATCCTCCTTGCACTGGATGTTGAACTTGGCAGTGAGCTTGCAGTTGCTGCAGAAGCTGATCTCGTTCTCATCCAGGTCTCCTCTGCAGTCCTCACACTTGTTGCAGGTGTCCTTGCCTCCCAGGCCCACCACCTCAAGTCCCATCTGCATCTCCACTAGCTGATGAAGCAAAGCAATAGGTGAAGAGAATTGCAGGGAGCACGAGGCAGGCAGCACCCTAGTGATGGTAGAGGCAGGGGCAGGGCTGGAGAGGTGAGTGCCGAAGGCAGAGGTGTAGACAGAGAGGCCCATCACGTCCTGGCAGGGCACTCCCAGGCCCTTGAATGCATGAAGGAAGTCCAGGCCAATGAGTATGTCCATGATCTTCTCCTCCTTGGCTTTGCTGGGCCAGTTGAGGATGTGGGTAGGATGTAGGCCATGGTCTTGGAAGGGCTGAGAGGGGAGGTTGATGCTGCTGATGGTGATGGGTGCAGTGACACTCTCCGTGATGCAGGCTGTGACCTCCATCATAGACTGATTGCTGGACAGGAACAGCTTCACCATCTTGGCCTTGAGGTTGTGATGATTGGCACTGTGGGCAGTGGAGAGCTGGAGTGTGACAGAGCCAAAGACCTTGATGCCAAGGTGGTGCACTAGCTCCTCCATGCACCAGGTGTAGCTGGAGCCATTGTCCAGCATCACTATGCCCATGCTGTGCTGTACTCATCCTAGCACTCCCAAAGAGAAGACTGGATGGATGATGGAAGGGAGCTTGGAAGAGTCACCAGCAGTGGAGAGGTGAAGGTTGGCAGACTGGCCTTGGGCAGAGAGGATGGAGTGGAGGATGGTGTGGTGGAGGTTGTTGCACTCCTGGCATCATCTGCAATTGTGACACTCATCCTGTCCGTGCCCTTGCACAAGCAGTTGTAGCAGAGCGGGATGGCCTTGGCCCTCTGAAGCTTCTTGGTGGGGGTGTCATAGACCTGGAACTCATGGACCATGTGGTTGCCATTGCAGAGATGGCAGTGGATGATGGAGCCATCCACTATGCATCTCACTGGAGGTGGCTCAGCTCCTCCACTGGCTGGAAGGGCTGGGCACTTGGCTGGAGATGGTTGTTGAGTAGAAGGGGAAGGAGATGGCTGAGTGCCACCCTGGGCTTGCATCTGGCAATGCTTCTTGCCCCCATTCTGTGGCCCCATGGACTCCTTGGAGTTGGGGGCCAAGGGGTTGGCGAGGTAGTTGCCAGAGTAGGGGTGGTTCTGCTGGGGTTGATTGGCCAGCTGGGCAGGAGGAGCAGAAGGCAGATTGTTGTGAGTGCATGGGAGGGCTCCTCGAGTGGTGGAGTGGGCCTTGGCCTTGATGTGGCAGATGTTGACCAGCTTGTCATAGCCTATCTCCAGCAAGAGGTTGGTGCAGGTGTGGGAGTTCATTTGCTCCATCACCACAGAGTCTGGCAACTTCTTGAAGAGGAGGAGAGCATGAGAGTCAAGATCCTGAACTCCATGCTGATGAAGCTGGACTCTGATGCAGTGCAGATCATCAGCTAGGGCATAGAGGGCCTCAGCAGTGGCATTGTTGCACATCTTCTCCATGCACTCCAGGGATCGAAGAAGCTCTGTCTTCTGGGCAGAGGCATTGCCATAGTTGTCCTTGAGGATGGCCAAGGCATTGTTGTAGTCCTTGTCCTTGAAGTTCTGGCACCAGGACACTGCTGTCTTGGCTGGCCCCTTCAAGCACTCCATCAGCTTCTCCAACTTGTCCACATTGCTCATCTCCTGGTTGGAGTGGTAGTAGTGGTTCCACCATTTGAGCAAGGCAGGGAACTTGGAGAGGTTCTTGCCATCAAAGTAGCAGGCTGGAGGGTGCTGGAGGTGACTGAAGAGGCTCTCAGAGGGCAAGGGTCACAGCTGGGAGTTGGAGAAGGGCACGGGCTGCAAAGGCACTCCTGGGGTCTGCTCGGCAAGGCCTTGAGTCTGGGGCAGGGCAGGTTGCTGAAGATCGGGCATAGAGGTGGCCACTGGTGGAGACTGGCTCTTGGCGGTAGTGGCTAGCTGGCGTTGGAGGCAGATGTTGTTGATGCAGAGGTTGTTGAGGATGGCATGAACTGGACCTTGTTGTCCTGGTATGCAGCTTCCTTCCATGCTGACTCCTGCTCCAGTCATTGAAGACGATCTTGAATGGCCTGTAAAGCTTGCTGGGCCTCCCGGCATTCCTGTTCCTGGGCCTGTTGGGCAATGAGGTTCTGGGTGCGGAGACATTCCAGCTCAGCCTGGGCCTTGATCTGGTCTTCATGCTGAAGCTCTGCTTGTTGCCAAAGGTCCTGTTCTACAGCTTGTAGCTCCTGGACTTGGGACTTGGCAGTGATGTGAAGGCAAGTCTGCTCTAAGTGGTGGAGGCAGAGGTCGGCGATGACTTTGTCCTGAAACTCCAGTTGCTACCATAGCTCCTGGAGCTCATTGGCAGGGGGATGAGTAGGGTTGGTGTCAGAGGCAATGCAGCTGATGTGTTGGGCTGGAGTAGAGGAGATGATGAGAGTGTCAGGATCGATGAGATCCTTGACAGAGTGGTTGGTGCCAGCAATGTTAGCAAGGTGCTCCTCTCAATTGGTCACCTCCACCTCCTCTGTATGCACTGTCACTCCTCCTCCTCCACCTCCACTTGGGCAAGGCCAGTGGCTTCTTCATGACAGGTCTCCTCCTTGAGATGCTCCTCTGCCTTCTCCATCTCAATGCTGCATGGTGTAGATTGACCTTGGCCTTCTTCCACTCATCCTCCATCGTGGCCTCCTGGGCATTGATGGCATCATAGGTGAGGCAGGCATCCATGTAGCACTGCTGCCAATACTGCTTCTTGGCGATGCCAGACTGCTGTCGGTGTTCCAGGACTTGGCAGCCTTCTGGAAGGTGCTGATTGATTAGTCCCAAGCCTGTCTCATCCAGCGTCCCCAGCTCTTCCTCCCCATCCTCCTCCTTGCCTTCTTGCTCTCCTCGCTCCAGAGGGCAGTTCTTTTACTCGCCTCCAGCCCTGGAGTCGACTCCGCCTCCGGAGGCGACTTCAATGTTTTCAAAAGCGGAGGCGAGTAAAAGAACAAGTCCCAGCCGCCTCCGCTTGAAAATGGCTCCAGTTCTTTTACTCGCCTCCAGAGGCGGAGTCGAATCCACCTCCGCGGAGGCGGCTACAACTTGAGTTCTTTTACTCGCCTCCGGAGGCGGAGTCGACTCCGGAGGCGGCTGAGAGCTGTTCTTTTACTCCCAATCTGGAGGCGGAGTCGACTCCGCCTCCGGCCAAAAAGCGGAGGCGGCTTGAAGCTCCCTCCGCTTGGCTGGAGGCGACTTTTAGAAGGCGGAAAACAATGAAGAAACTAATAAAAAAGGGAAAGAAGGGAAACGAGGAAGGGAACAGAAAAGAACAGACTTAAGAGAGCTTTTCAGAGATGGACAAATGTTTGAAATAGAGGGATGGACAAAAATTTTTACCCCCCTTTTTTATATTTTTTATGAAAAGTAGACATGTTTTTAAGACTTTTGGTAGAGTATGAGTGTTCAAAACTCATAATTCGATTTTTGGCGAATTTTTGAATGTTAAAAAACGGCCAATTTTTTAATCATCTATAACTCTCGATCAGCTCGACGGATTTCACAAAATGTTCTCACAAAAGCTCTCTTAAAAAGGACAAAAAATTCAAAAGAACGGAAATGAACAAAGAAAAGCAGAAAAGCACATAGGGTAGTAAATTGCAAGCACCCATAGTATCACGCATAGCAAGACAATCGGAAGCACCGATTACAAATCCATAGTATAGCTGGCATTCAACTGGCGGTGGTTTCGAATCCGCCGCCAGTAAAAGAACAGCCCTCCTCCAGACAAGTGTCGGCAGATTCGCCACTGCTTGGCGGCGGCTTTGAGTAAAAGAACAGCCTCCTGCCAGCTGTCGGGGGGAGGGCCGACGGTAGTAAAAGAACTGACAAGTGTCGGCGGCGGCTCCTCCGCCCCCAGCGGCGGAGGCGCCACCGCCTCCGCGAAAAAAGATTGCCCTCAGGTCCACCTTGTCTGGTGGTCCATGCATAGAGCTGAGGTTGTTGGTGATGACAGTGAGCTGTGGCATGGCTTTACAAATGAAGGAGTAGGCGCAGCTGGAGTTGGGGTAGAGCTTCTGGTTGAAGAGCTGCTTGACAAAGGGGTGGGACTCACAGTCGTTGGAGATCTTGCAGCAGGGACAGGTGTAGCAGGGGAGGATGTTGTTGGGGTCAATGCAGAAGGAGCAGAAGGCATGGAGGGCAGTCTTGTAGAGGGTGGAAGGGGTGGAACTGCCAGGGACAAAATAGGCGCCAGCTCCACTGATGCAGAGGATCTTGTCGCACTGCTGGCAGTGGAGACAGGTGGAGTGATGGGAGTTGACTGGACAGATTAGGTCGTCGCAGGGGGCATCTTCCAGGACCACGCAGGAGTGGGTCTGCTGGCTGATGAGGATGTCCTCATCAGTGAAGTCCATGTCAGAGTTGAGGTGGATGAAGAATAGGAGGAAGGAGAGGTTGAGGTACCTGGGGTGAGCTGGTGGAGTGAAACAAAGTTGCTGCAGCTGGTGTCTTCACTGAAGTCCTATCCCCTGGCTATACAGGCTCCATCCAATGCTGTCGGGGTGGGAGGAGGAGGTTGAGGATAGGGTGATGTAATCCCACCCCCACGGCCCAATGGCATTGTTGAGGGGGTGCAGGGCAGTTGAGAAGGTTGCGGACATGCTTCTTGCTGAGAAAGACAGGCTCAGAGGTGCTGAAGCAGATCGCGGTGTCATGCCAAGCCAAGAACTCTGCCACCAAGTCTTTTCTCAAAGGTCCACAAGCAGGTGAAAGGGGAATAGGGAGAGAGAGAGGTTGTGTGTGGGGCAGAGCCCAAGAGGCGAGCTGCGTCTGTGGGCTTGGCGGGAAGAGCTGGGAGCCAATGAGCATGGAGCGTATGAAGTGGGGGTGGAGGGAGGTGACTCCCGAGAGGAAGCCTACCATCTCCAGGTGCCCCACACTCCCACGCCCCAACAAGAGCAAATGTGAATGTGCAGTTGCGTTGCCTTAAATTTGAGGTACTATGGATATTTTGTATAACAAATTTTTTCAATTGATAAATTCTAATTGAAAAATACAAAACTTAGCAATTTAACTGGAAGCAATTCTGTATCACCTTTTTGGTGCTAAAATGGAGGAAAAAATGTGGCTTTCAAAATTTAATTAAATGAGTTCCCATTCTTGATATTTCGTAGCATGATAAGGGGCATTAAATTCAAATTTTACTTTTCGCACACAATTAAAACAAGAATAATGCCTTCAAAGGTGTTGGGAATATTTTCATTCGATGTATTAATCTATAGTGGTTCAAAAGACATATAAGTTTGAAATAGGCAAAAGCTCAAAGAACCTCAAAATAAACTTTAAATAAAAACATAAAAGTGAATAATTTTGTTTTTGGTGCGTAATTCAGTGTCTCTTTCCATGCGCGCCCAAAAACAAAATGCAGATGACGCAGCAGATTCCACTAGTAGGAAATGTAATTCCTTGACTTTTTTCTCGAGGCAATTGCAAATTTTGGAAAAAAGAGCCCCACATTTGGCCTGCCGATGGTACCAGTTATTTCTTCCACTTTTAATATAGGATAAAATGTATAAATACAAATTTAATATTGTTGATTATAAATTTAATTAAAATTTTATTCGAATTGTAGAAAAACTTGTTTGAAAAATATGACGAAAATAAAATATTTGAAATTGAAAAATACACTGCAAAATTATTGGCAAAACTTATTTAACTACATTTTCTTGACCTATACTCTGGGCAGTCGATTTTTGGGAGAAAATAGCTTTAAGAGGCAATTTGCGAGAGGATTGAGAGGCCTTGTAGGAGGGGTATTCCACTTAGCAAAAATCGAAGGTTCGAGTTGGGAATCGTGATTAGTCCATGGTTTTGGTCCATTTAGTTGTGATCTCAGCCCAACAAACCCTGGCCCAAAATATGGCGTGATTGCTGAGAAATGGCCATTTTTGTAACACCTACTTTTTTGACCTCTGGATGCCTTAAAAATTGATTTTTGGCCAATTTCAACCAAGATTTTTTGACCAACCCCAGACTATTATATATCAATCGAACCGCAAAACTATAACAAATTTCATGGTGACATTGATTTTTTCCAAAAGAAAATTTTTTTCAATTGAGTTTTCAAAAAACCGATTTTTGCATTTTGCAATTTTTGGCACAAAAAAACTGATATCGAAAAATGATCAAAAAATTCAAGGCTGAGACCTAGCCTATCTTTTTATTCACATTCTTGCCGTCATTTTGGTATATAACACTTTGCAAACGGCGATGTTACTGCCGGAAAATTTTTTGATTGAATATTGCTAGTTCGTTTTTTGCCCTATGTTATAACATAGGCAAAAAATGGCCAAAAAATTTTTGTTCTCGAAAATTGATTTTTTTGGCTTGAAATATTCCGTATGGACCCTTTCCATCCCGCGGTATCATTTGTTTCCCCAGAATTAGTCTCAATATGCTCAAACTGAAATGCACATTTTCCTATGTTATAGGCATAGGCAATGTTAAAGCATAGGAAAATGTGCATTTCAGTTTGAGCATATTGAGACTAATTCTGGGGAAACAAATGATACCGCGGGATGGAAAGGGTCCATACGGAATATTTCAAGCCAAAAAAATCAATTTTCGAGAACAAAAATTTTTTGGCCATTTTTTGCCTATGTTATAACATAGGGCAAAAAACGAACTAGCAATATTCAATCAAAAAATTTTCCGGCAGTAACATCGCCGTTTGCAAAGTGTTATATACCAAAATGACGGCAAGAATGTGAATAAAAAGATAGGCTAGGTCTCAGCCTTGAATTTTTTGATCATTTTTCGATATCAGTTTTTTTGTGCCAAAAATTGCAAAATGCTAAAATCGGTTTTTTGAAAACTCAATTGAAAAAAATTTTCTTTTGGAAAAAATCAATGTCACCATGAAATTTGTTATAGTTTTGCGGTTCGATTGATATATAATAGTCCGGGGTTGGTCAAAAAATCTTGGTTAAAATTGGCCAAAAATCAATTTTTAGGGCATCCAGAGGTCAAAAAAGTAGGTGTCACAAAAATGGCCATTTCTCAGCAATCACGCCATAATTTGGGCCAGGGTTTGTTGGGCTGAGATCACAACTAAATGGACCAAAACCATGGACTAATCACGATTCCCAACTCGAACCTTCGATTTTTGCTAAGTGGAATACCCCCTCTGAATCCTCCCGCAAACCGCCTCTTAATTTTGGCCTGGCGATGGTACAAGTTGATTTCTAAACTTCAAAAAAAAAATTAAAAATGAATATTTGAGAAGGATTCAAACTTTCATGTGTCATCTAAATGCGCAATCACTTTCACCACTACACCACTGGTCCTTATGGTTCATTGTGTAACTGAAGAGCTATGTTTAAATAAATCCTTGAGGCCCAGGGACCCGGGGAAGGGGATGGGCGGAAGAAATAAATACCTACTATCGTCCATTGAATAGATGCGGAGGAGAAGAAGGAGAAGGAGGAGTTCGGACACATGGTTTTTTGCATTTTTCATGGGAAAATAAATCGTTTTATGCAAAAGTCAAAAAAGAAACTATAGTCAATTGGATGTTGCTCTTTACAATGGAAAAAGAATCAGAAAGATTGAAGCTTCCTGTGAGGCGCTAGAGCCTTATCAAAATTAAGATCTAGCAATAACCCTCAAAACATACACCTGGGTCGAAAAGAGGGGCTGGGCGCTGACACTTCGCTATCGCTCGCTCGCGCCAGCCCAATACCACAATGCTACCAAAACGCAGCTGCATTTATGAAAAAAGTTAGCCCATTTTCAGCGTTACCAAAACCTTTTAAATGCGAAACATTATCTTAAAAAAATCATTTGCTATTATCTTAATAGTCAATGAACAAAATGAGAAAAAATTAGTAAAGATCTTGATTGTTTCGGTGTAACACGTCAGCAGCATAAACCGCAAGAAGTAGATCCATTAAACGCGCAGATTTTGGCTGTCGATCTCGGCTTGCCATGTTTAGCAATTTCTACATATAGCTAGTTTTGTGCAATTGGAGTAACGGTCACCTATTGGCTTTCGCCATATATACTTGTAGCAACTGACTAACTTTTTGTCCTTGTTGCATATTTTGAAGCTTGGCTAATGTGTCGAGCAATCCTTGATGGACGACTTGACTGCCTAGTTCTCAGCTGAGCATAACAACTTTTATTTAATCTTCGATAGTAATGAAAAATATATACTTAAATGTTATCAACATTTTAAGATCTTATCTTAAATATTCGTGTTTGTTTACCAAACAGAACCCGATTAAGACAACCATTCGCTCAACTTACTTATGAAGCTTCTTTCCGTATTTTTTCAGACACCTTACTCTTCTATCCGCTGAACTGTCTTCTACACCCGATCCCTGCTCCAGAACTGTTGCGACAAACGACCTCAATGAAACAATCATAATGTTGCTGTGTTCTGCCAATCACATTGTGCAAATGCCGTCGGTGGATACAGGCACCTAAATTTTTTTGCGTTTAATTGTTTCCCTATGAAATTTGAAAGTTAAGAATGCAGATGAGGAATTTTTTGAATGCTGATATTTGTTTGATACTTTTGACGCATTGCATTCCAACTTTACACCTTATTATGCAAAGAAATTAGCAGCATTGCAATGGATTGATGGAAGGAGCTGACACTAATTGGGACTTGTCTAGGGTAGAGGGATGGAAAGGTACCTCCCGCTCAACATGCCCAACTCAACGCCAACTCATCTCGCAGGCATTCATCGATTGCATTTTTACAGCTCTCACCATACTCCCGTACCAGCTTCCTGCCTCATAGAGAGCATGAGTAGCTCCTGCGTCCCGGTCATCTATCCAAGGATAGAGGAATGGGAAGGAAATGAAGGGATCTACACTTGCACCGAAACCATAGCCAACCAAGCCAACAGCAAAAAGGGGACGACCGAATTGGGCCCAATCCGTTAGGCTCAGGGCAGGTCAGTGTCGGGTGCATGGGAGCGCCCGAGATTGCCGAGCGGCTCTTCCCCCGGGTGCCGGGCTGCAGTGGCATTCACCATGCGCTTCTCTCAGCCCAGGCACCGGCCAGTGGCGCGGACTGGAGCTCCGCTGCCCTGCGCGCTGGCGGCTTCCCCCAAAGGCCGCTGCGGGGCGCTTTGGACGCTCGCCCAGCCTCTTTGCCAGAGGCGGCGAGGATGCCCTCTCGGAGGGAGGGCGTAGGCCATGCCTCAGCCTGCATGGCCGCGGCTGCCCTGCCTGGTCCAGCTGGACTGCCCTGTGATGTAGGGCGCAAAGGCCCTGAGCCTGAGGTCGTCCCCGGCTGAGGTGGCGGAGGGAGGCTGTACTTAAGGATCCTTGGAGCTGGGAAGCATGCGGCTGCTGGGTAGGCGGCTGGGGAAAGCGCGCGCGCATGAGGACAGACTGCTGCTGGTTGTAGGTATACAGGAGGTTTGCTGTTCAGGCGTCCGTGCGAGTCTATGCAATTATGTGTTCGTAAAAAAGGCCATGAAGTTTGGCGCTTTCAACGACCGCTCGAAAAGAGAATTACGCTAACAAGCTGCCGAGTAGGAAAGACTCTCAAGATTGCACCATCAGCTCGCAAAAAGCATTGAAAACAAACTTATTAGTCACACTGTGCGTGCCTCTAAGCACTTCTACAACTCTTCCGTTCTTCAGCCGTCCAACACTGATGAAGGGTAACTTGCATTGAAATTACGCCCGGTACAAAAGGACGATGCTTTTTTCAAAGAATATTCAGGATTCTCAGCCGCTGTAGGAAGAGGGGGAGACTGATTCAACCTGAATACGTTGGGTATTAATCAATGGCCAAGGCGCATTTATATCTAATTCATTCGTTGTCATTTACTCTCCCATCGTGTATCCTGACAACTCTTCTCATTGATTCCGCCGAGCCAATGAGCGAGTAAATGTAAGAATTGGGCATGGACAGAACTGGACAGACAGAACCCTCCTGTGTCGCCGGGACTAGTAGGATAGGAGCTGGGCCAATGATTCCGCCACGGCTTGCTGTCATTGCCATTCACTTTTAAGACTTTTGAAATACTTTCCGTGACTACTTTAGGCTGCTGGAATTTGGCTGGAGGGTTATCGTGAAACGAAACTTACTGACCATTATCCCCCAAATTCCGCTACAACCACACTAGCTTTCCACTTCGAGCTGCTGAGCTCTGAATATTCTTTTGAAAATACCCAGAGCTTTTTGCACTGGGTGGAGGTGGATGACTAACTGATGAACTGTAGATTAGAAATGATTTGTCAGTCTGTATTGGGCATCCAACATGACAACGATTGAGAGGAACATAACTTAACTGCTAAGGTTGTTTTAATGGGTATAATTAACGATTAACAGCGTTTAACCCAATCATACTCTGTTGGCCAGGTTTTACTATATGCTTTGTCCGCCCCCTTTGTACAGAAAGGGGTCCGCTTATTATATATCGGTTTTAAACCCCTGACGGGTTTTTTAGCCATTTGAGCCGTGAGCAGGCCTAATTTAGCTTAACTAGAAATTGGCTTTCATATGGCCCAGATTAGACTCCATTAGCCTGCCGCTGGCATTTGAACAGGCATTAGCAGGAGCAGGAGCCTATTTCAGCGTCAGATGCCGTGCTGCATCAGCATCAGTTTAATGAGCTGAAATTGAAGCCTAGCAAAGAAGGTGTGCAAGCATGGGGCGGACTCAGTTTGCCAAAAGTGGCAGCTATGTGGATGTGCACTTTGTTCTGCATGCTCATGGGATCTGGCCAAGGTTTTACAACACTTTTTGGGCCTTGACAGTGTTGGAGCTTGCGAAGTATACCACGCAGTAACGGAAGGATATAAACTTAAAATTTTTGAAGATTGGTTTCTTAAATATTAAGGATATGTGTTTTGCAGCATCAGCATGCGCAGCAATTAATCATCCAGATACTTTTCACGATGACCAGAAAACAGGTGGCTGCAAGGCCTTTTATGCGCAATAAAATCTGTACAAGGCTGCAATGACGATTCTGCCACTCAATTTTCACGACAAACTACCTTTAGGCTTAGTCACTAGGGCCTTGGAACCGTCCTTATCGGAAAAAATAGCGCCCAACGAAATGCTGAAGGCTTTCTATTCCATTCTTCCTCAATTAAAAGATACCAGTCGCCTCCTTTCCAAAATGTGAGCCCAACTAAACACAATTTTGTAGCAATCTAGCAAGCAATCGAACTAGATGAAGACGAATACAGAGTAATAAAGCTAGGATTGAGAAGAGGACAACTGCAGACTGTGTGAACTCAGGCTGCTGTGCCTTGTGGCACTCGCAGCTGAGGTTGGCGCAGGAGCTGGAGAATGCCTGGCGCTTTGTGGATGGCTCCTGCTTCTTTTCGCTCGATGCCAGATTCACTTGGTCAATATCTCCTGCCATCTGGGATGGGCCAAAGGCTCCGGCTTTCCAGGGAGGCTGCCAACAGGCGCTGCATCAGACTGGCCAATGCCGTCGGCAGAGACGGTGAGTAGCCCAGTTACATCTTCTTCTGATGAAAACCAAGACTGGATCCAACCAATGCAATTTGGGCGGAGTATCGGAGTAGAATGCCTATTGAAACTGTTCAGGGATGGGACACTAGTCAAGGGTTGCAACTCCAGCGGCCAGCTTTCATAGCTCTCCTAATCAGCCAGTGAACAGGCGGCCGCATAGCCTGGGTGAAGAGCCCCTTTCGTCAAGATTCTGCCGCCGACTTGGCCCACGAGGTCGGGGAGCAGCTTTGGCTCGGCCTACGGGACCCCGGCCGCAGCAAGGACCTAGTCCATTCCCTGCCTCCATCTTTTCCCTCCAATACCAGCTGCTGTCTCTGCAGCTGAGCCGCGTCGGGGAGCAGCTTTGGCTCGGCCTACGGGACCCCGGCCGCAGCAAGGACCTAGTCCATTCCCTGCCTCCATCTTTTCCCTCCAATACCAGCTGCTGTCTCTGCAGCTGAGCCGCGTCGGGGAGCAGCTTTGGCTCGGCCTACGGGACCCCGGCCGCAGCAAGGACCTAGTCCATTCCCTGCCTCCATCTTTTCCCTCCAATACCAGCTGCTGTCTCTGCAGCTGAGCCGCTACTGGGTGGCAGGCCATCCGCCGGTCGCCAAGCAGCTGAACACCTTCCAACCTTCCCACTTTGAGCCCTCTCACGCAGACGAGTCGTGTCTGGGAATGCTGGCGAGTGTAGGGAGCTGTTTGGGAGTGTTTACAGAAGCTTTGAAGGAAAAGAGTCTTTCAGGGTGCCTGGAGGGAGGAGGAATGCCAGGCAAAGAGAAAAGCCATCTGCGAAATCCCGCAGGAAGGTCAAAGTTCTGTTTTGGATATGCCGTTGAAGATTTATGCGTTGTACCTCGCTCTGTTACCAACAACGCTGAATGCAGACTCCACGAGTACTGCTCATCCAGCTTCAAGCTTCACAGTAACTGCCCCAAGTTTTACAAGCACTCGTGAAAGCTCTGCAACAATCGCTTCAACTACCACAGCTAGGCCAAGACTTGGTTCTACTTAAGTTTTTCAATGCTTGGTGAAAGAGCCTCTAAGAACGTCACTTCGACTTCCATAGAAATGCCTTTTTCTTGAGAGTTGGTGAAATAAAAGAATGTGCCGTTTTAGATTCACATAATGTAGTGCTACTAAGACGTTTCCAAAGTGGGAGTAGAGTGAGCGGAGGGACAAAGCTAGCTCCTCCCACTGCATACTTCTAGTTCCAGGTTCCGAATACCTGGTGAGCGATGCAAACGGCCTTGGTCGAGTTTTTGATGGGATCGGAGGCTTGAGCGCCTCGGTTAGCCTTGTCAGCATTGACTTTTGCGCTTTCACACTGTCGAGTCAATGTCTCAGGGCGCTTCCCACCTCCTCCTCGCCTATCCAGAGCCACAGCGGAGCCAAATTCTCGACTTCTTGTTTCTGGCTAGCCATTTACATCCATTCCTATCAGCAGATCTAGCAGATGGGGGAATTGCAGCCGAATTTCGGGGCCTCTCTGCACATTCTGAAGGTGGAGATTGGCGGTGACGACCAGAGCACTGGTGATCTGTTCTGTGAAAGCGTTTGGGCTAAAAGAGCAGTGTTTGAGACGGCAGCGAATCTTCGCACATGCACGATCCTTGGGACCTCAACTGCCAACGCGGCTATGAATGGTGGCTGATGAAAGAAGCCAAACAAGTTGGCTTATCCAAATTTTCAATTTATTTGTTTTCTCTATCCGATCAATTGTCATCCTTTGCAAAATTCAATGTTTCAATATTTTCAAATGGCCGCTGTATCGTAACAGAAAGAAACAATGGTTAAAATGGCGAAGGACAGTATGTTTCTAGAGAAATAAGGAGATCAAGCTCTGGGGTTTGGCGTGGACATGGCCTTGGTGGCTGAGTGACAATAGCACCTGGCGTGCAACGCCCTGGCAAGACCTCGAAGCCACCGCCCAATACCTCGTTTCTTGGATTGCATGCGCTGAAAACGAACACGGCCTTGACATCGACTACATTGGGGTCAGTTCAGGGCAGTAGCCCGCCTTTGAAAAGCAACTAACTAAGTTTTGTTACTTAAGAGATGCTTCACATAAGGCATTCCAATTGGGTGGAAAAGTCAATTTTTCAAGTCTGAAAACCAATCAAGCACGTTTGTAGAGCAAGTTTTTGCGATCTCTCTCCCGTTGGAATTTTGAAGAAAAACCTTTCCTAGCCAGAGTTATGGCTCAAAACGTAAATTGGGTGAGATATTTTGGGTCAAAATGCAAAATTTCACATGTGTTCAAATTTTAAGCCCTAGCAAGCCAATTACGTGTCCAATTTTAATATTTTGCATACCTTTTTGAAGCTAACGACCTGAAAATTAATCCTGTATTGTTTTTGAGATTGAAAATTAAAGTTTTAGTCCACTTTTGACATGCAGAAGCAAAATTAACCCAATTCGTAATTTTGTAAAACTTTAAGTTTTTGGCCATTTTCGAAAAATTTTAATACTAGTGCACCCCAATACGCCCCATATTTTGATTTTTCAGATAATTTGCAACATTTTGATACCCAATTTGTTGTGGTTTGCGGTAACGAATATGAACTAGAGCATAAAATATTTGGTCACCTCTAAGGGCGCCCTATGTTATAACATAGGAGGTTTTAGTTTTAGCAAAATTTGAGCACTAAAAAACTTCCTGCTCTTCAGAAAAGCAATATTTGCCAAATTCCTTTTCAGGGTTACTCAATATAGTTCTTAAGCACAATTACATGCAAAAAGACTACTGAAAATTGCTTAATTTTTCATACAATGAGACCAAAATGTGACATAAAGTCCGAAATTGGCCCTATGTTATAACATAGGCAAAAAATGGGCAAAATTTTTTGCATCTCATAATTTTATTTCAATGCACAAAATTGAAAGTACTTAGTCAGATACACCTAAAAATAACATTCTTGCATTATTTTTATGTCCAAACTCAAGCCTACATGAAACCGGAAATGGGCAAATTTTGACCTAAAATATACTATAATTATGAAAGCAAAAATTAGGTAAACTTTCAATAAATGGCTCCAAAAATGTTATTTTTAGGTGTATCTGACTAAGTACTTTCAATTTTGTGCATTGAAATAAAATTATAAGATGCAAAAAATTTTGCCCATTTTTTGCCTATGTTATAACATAGGGCCAATTTCGGACTTTATGTCACATTTTATAACATAGGGCGCCATTAGAGGTGACCAAATATTTTATGCTCTAGTTCATATTCGTTACCGCAAACCACAACAAATTGGGTATCAAAATGTTGCAAATTATCTGAGAAATCAAAATATGGGGCGTATTGGGGTGCACTTAGTATTAAAATTTTTCGAAAATGGCCAAAAACTTAAAGTTTAACAAAATTACGAATTGGGTTAATTTTGCTTCTGCATGTCAAAAGTGGACTAAAACTTCAATTTTATGTCTCAAAAACAATACATAATTAATTATTAGGTCGTTAGCTTCAAAATGGTATGCAAAATATCAAAATTGGACAAGTATTTGGCTTGCTATGACTAAAAATTTGAATACATGTCAAATTTTGCATTTTGACCCAACATATCTCACCCAATTTACGTGTTGGGCCATAACTCTGGCTAGGAAAGGTCTTTTTTCAAAATTCCAACGGGAGAGAGGTCGCAAAAACTTGCTCTATACGTCTGTTACAGTCGTATAAAAACTTTGAAATATTGATTTTCCAGCTCTCTTTCAGGATTACTAAATCTTTATATGAACTGTCTCTTAATTTACTGCAGTAGATTGCTCAACAAGAACTTAGGCCAGTTAGCTATGTTAAATTACTCACTGGCTAGAAAATATGCTCATTTGCGAAAAGTGCCGAAAAGTGTGTAAACTTTGCTTTTCATTGAAACAGCGATGGATGAAGGGCTGGCTGTTTTAGATCTGGAACGAAGCTGGAAGCTTTCCCCTGGACTTCGTTCTGGTGAGCTTTTTCTGGCAAGGCTGAAGGCAAGAGGAAAAGGCTGCTGGCAGGTATTGCGTGCCAGTTTGGATGCCGGTGGCTTCGCTGGCGTGCAGATTTCCGCTCCCGACTGGCATCAGTACAATGGCTTCCAGGAATTCGCCAATGACACCGACGTCTTCAGCACCATCTACTCCTATGGGTTTGTTAGCGTTAGCTGGCGGTTTCAAGCGAAATCTCACAAGCCTCTTTGCTTACGCTCCATCTTCCAGCTTATTTCGGCCTTGCTCAGCAAAATAGCGCCGCTTTTCCAGGGTTCATTATCCGGGCACCTATTCCCCTCCATCGGCGGTGGCTTCCGGCAAGCGTCTCTGGGCCGCTGAAGACTACTCTACCCAGACCAATGTTCGGGGCACTGGCTGCTGGGCTCGCGTTGGTCTTGCTGGGCTCTTCCTCCTTCCCAATCACCTGCTTCTTTTCTTGCAGCAGGTGAGCAGGAACTATGTGAACGGCTACATGACCTCTACAGTGGCCTGGGCCCTTATCGCGGCCTACTATCACAACCTGCCCTGGTCCGGCAGCGGGCTCATGCGAGCCGAGTACCCCTGGTCCGGCTACTATCAACTGGGCTACCCCATCTGGATCGCTGGTCCACAGCCCTCTTACTACTTACAGAGGAAAGAAGTAGATCTTTTGAAGCGCACACGACGCAGTTCTCCCAGATCGGTTGGAGCTACCTGGCGCATGGCTCTGGCGTCGGCACCTTTGACAATGGCGCCAGCTATGTCGCACTCACCGATCCACAGAAAACTCACCTCACCATCGTTCTGGAGGCCATTGTGGAGCATAATCTCAATCTTTTATCCATTTAACTGAAATCTATACTCGAAGACGGCGAAAATGTACAAGTGCTATCACAATGCTGCCCCTCCAGCTGCTGGCTCTGTGAGAGCAGAGAATGTCACCTTCCAACTCGACGGGGCCTTCGTTGGACTCTCCGTTCAGTTCGATTGAGTGGTTGAATTGTGACTGTCGAACTGGCAGGCTGGCATCACTCGCCTCTACCACTGGAAATCACAGCTGCACGGGAACCCCAATCGGCGTTTCTTCTTTGAGGAACAGGAGCCAATCACAGTTAGACCTTTCTTTGCTTGCAAACTGAACTGCCATAGTAAGATTTACAGGTGGTGTCGGGGAAGCTAAGCTTGTTCCTGGAGACGGACTCAGTGCAAACGTTCACCACTCTGAGCACAGGGAGGAAAGGCAGCTTCTCTGAACCCATGCCGGCCAAGGAACCTTTCCCGCAGACATTCCACGAGGACTTTGAAGGTCTTCTCTTGCTGAATTATACTAAATCGCTAAAGGTCATGTTACACAGGCCAATTTTACCTAAGTCGTTTTATGAAATTTGCGTTTAACAATATGTAATTAGTTGTTGCTACGTTGTTAGCACGTTATAAGTACGTTTTTTTTAAAATAATGAAAGCTGTAATATTTGGGACCATTGAGACTTTCCACCTTTCACGCACACTTCTTTACACCAAAAATAACATAGGTCACGCGGTGCATGAAGGTGGCAAGTACTTTGCGCAGCAGGTTGGATCTTGGGAGGTTTTGGAAGAGGCGGTTAGTTGCTCGACCTACTCACTTCAATGGAATTAGCGAAAACGGGGTGATCAAAAGGACAACAAGTTCATGCGGCAGACAGTTCTGGCCAAACCCGTCAACTGGTGCTGGGGCGATCGACTCAAAACCTGGCCCTTGGGAGTCATTGGAGATGGCCGAATGCTAGTTTCCTTCTTCATTTACCTATCACCATTGAACAAACTTGTCTACTGTTGGCTAGCCATAGATTGTGGAATATTTGTGGAAAACAAATTTTAACAAGGTATTCTCGGCTATTGCCAAGATGCGCGGCCCTTGTTCCAAGTAAGCAACGTTATAATCCATGCATAAGAATCACTTCTAGTCAAAATCAGCTGGTTTAATTCAAAAACCTTAAACATATGCTTGTTCGAATTTTTTAAACATCAAAATTTGAGGTTTTTGGCCACAAAGCGAAATATTACAAATTTGTTTCATAAATTCCTTTTAACAGCTTCAAGACACCACCTTAACAAACCTAACTGCCAAAATTGAGTTAATTTTTTTGGAAAACTCGGGATTTATAGATGTTTGAATTTTTGAAACATCAAGATTTTGGTTTTTTGACTATAAATCAAGAAATAATAAATTTTTCAAAAATTCCTTTTGCCAGCTTTGAAATGTTACTTAGACGGACGTATCTGCCAAAAATCAGCTAATTCCATTGGAAAACCAGTGATTTATGAATTTTCGTATTTTGAAACATCAAAAAATTGAGTTTTGGGTGAAAATCAAAAAAATTCTCCAAGCCCTAATAATGGGGCCAAGGCATCACCAAGGCGGACTTTCATGCGAAATTTCAGCTAATTTCATCGAAAAACCAGTGATTTACGATTTTTAGTGCTTTGAAACATCAAAAAATTGAGTTTTGGGCGAAATTCAAAAAATTACGCCCATCCCAAAAAATGGCCTGGAGATACCACCCAGAAGGACCTTCATGCAAAAAATTAGCCAATTTCGTTGAAAAACCGCGGAGGCCCGGCCCCGGAAAGACACATATATATCCATATATATAATAGAGGAGCCTGTCTTGTCCGTTAGCATTTTGGGCGCCATGAGGGAAGATTCCTGTGAGGAGGTGAAGATGTTTTTGGGTAAATTGGGGCTGGGGAAGCCGATTCTGAGTTAATCAGCTTGATTTGAGCATGGGAATGTGCTCAAAACATCAAAAAAGTGAGTTTTTTCAATGTTTTGGAACTGCGCAGTTTTGGGGAGCTACTCATTGTGGCGAAGTTTTAGTCATTACACATATATTTTCCATGAACTTTGGCTAACCAGTCTATCACTGGCTACCTAACCTCCTTGGGTTGGGTGCCTAATCTTTGAAGTCCCTTGAGGACAGCCGGGTGTTTGCATTTGCATTCATTTGGTGTGGCTGTAATTTGGCCACTGGGTGGGAGTCCCTAAAAGAGTCAGTAGACCAAGAAAAGAGGCTGATGCATGAAAAAAGCTAAGCACCCGTGTAGCGGGACCCATGCAGCCCAAAATCTTCACATCACTAATACCCTCCGTCAAAACCAGAATTTGAATAGGTACAATTGTCCTCCAAATAATCTTTAGTCTCTCCCCCCAACCGTTTTCTCCCCCCACCCCATCTGTTTGCCCCTAAAGCATTCACCCGCCTACCTTAGCTCTTTCATTAAACCAATTTAACCAATCCCCCTTCCCAGCCATTTGCCCCACCCCCAGGCCTGGCCCAAATTTGGTAATTTCTTGGTAATTTCTTGGCCATTTCCAGTATGGGAGCGCCATGGTGGAAGCTTCCTGTGAGAAGGTGAATAGGATGTTACAAAAATTTAGGCTCACCCAATTAATTCAAAACCTATTTAGGCTCACCCAATCCTCCCATGTAGGGCGGTGGATGCCAGATGCTTTTACAGGCCTATTTAGGCTCACCCAATCCTCCCATGTAGGGCGGTGGATGCCAGATGCTTTTACAGTCCTATTTAGGCTCACCCAATCCTCCCATGTAGGGCGGTGGATGCCAGATGCTTTTACAGGCCTATTTAGGCTCACCCAATCCTCCCATGTAGGGCGGTGGATGCCAGATGCTTTTACAGGCCTATTTAGGCTCACCCAATCCTCCCATGTAGGGCGGTGGATGCCAGATGCTTTTACAGGCCTATTTAGGCTCACCCAATCCTCCCATGTAGGGTGGTGGATGCCAGATGCTTTTACAGGCCTATTTAGGCTCACCCAATCCTCTCATGTAGGGCGGTGGATGCCAGAAGCTTTTACAGGCCTATTTAGGCTCACCCAATCCTCCCATGTAGGGCGGTGGATGCCAGATGCTTTTACATGCCTATTTAGGCTCACCCAATCCTCACATGTAGGGCAGTGGATGCCAGATGCTTTTACAGGCCTATTTAGGCTCACCCAATCCTCACATGTAGGGCGGTGGATGCCAGATGCTTTTACAGGCCTATTTAGGCTCACCCAATCCTCCCATGTAGGGTGGTGGATGCCAGATGCTTTTACAGGCCTATTTAGACTCACCCAATCCTCACATGTAGGGCGGTGGATGCCAGATGCTTTTACAGGCCTATTTAGGCTCACCCAATCCTCACATGTAGGGTGGTGGATGCCAGATGCTTTTACAGGCCTATTTAGGCTCACCCAATCCTTCCATGTAGGGCGGTGGATGCCAGATGCTTTTACAGGCCTATTTAGGCTCACCCAATCCTCCCATGTAGGGCGGTGGATGCCAGATGCTTTTACAGGCCTATTTAGGCTCACCCAATCCTCACATGTAGGGCGGTGGATGCCAGATGCTTTTACAGGCCTATTTAGGCCCACCCAATCCTCCCATGTAGGGCGGTGGATGCCAGATGCTTTTACAGGCCTATTTAGGCTCACCCAATCCTCCCATGTAGGGCGGTGGATGCCAGATGCTTTTACAGGCCTATTTAGGCTCACCCAATCCTCCCATGTAGGGCGGTGGATGCCAGATGCTTTTACAGGCCTATTTAGGCTCACCCAATCCTCCCATGTAGGGCGGTGGATGCCAGATGCTTTTACAGGCCTATTTAGGCTCACCCAATCCTCCCATGTAGGGCGGTGGATGCCAGATGCTTTTACAGGCCTATTTAGGCTCACCCAATCCTCCCATGTAGGGCGGTGGATGCCAGATGCTTTTACAGGCCTATTTAGGCTCACCCAATCTTCCCATGTAGGGCGGTGGATGCCAGATGCTTTTACAGGCCTATTTAGGCTCACTGAAATAAATAGGGGCAGGAAGGGGGTAATAAATAGCTGATATAATCTCCCCAATCCTCCCATGTAGGGCGGTGGATGCTGTTTTTCTATTACCCATAAAATTTGAAATTATGGTCATTGATAATTTATGTAGCTGTTTCCATATAGTCGCCGTAGGCGACGGCGAAGCTCAACCTAGTCCATATATATAATAGAGGAGCCTGTCTTGTCCGTTAGCATGGGGGGCGCCATGAGGGAAGCTTCCGGTGAGGGGGTGAGAGTGTTTTTGGGTAAATTGGGGTCAGGGAACACGATTCTGAGTTAATCAGCTTGCGCCGATCACGGGAACATGCTTAAAACATCAAAAAAGTGAGTTTTTTCAATGTTTTGGAACTGCGCAGTTTTGGGGAGCTACTCACTGTGGCGAAGTTTTAGTCATTAGAGATAAATATTCTCAAACAAATAAGCCTTGAACCTCTTTGGCAATCTAACCCCACTCGGGTTGGGTGCCTAATCTTTGAAGTCCCTTGAGGACAGCCAGGTGTTCTATTCACTTGGTGTGGCTGTAATTTGGCCACTGGGTGGGAGTTCCTAAAAGAGTCGGTAGACCAAGAAAAGAGGCTAATGCATGAAAAAAGCTAAGCACCCGTGTAGCGGGACCCATGCAGCCCAAATACATTCCTCCAATCCATTGCCCCCCCTAACCATTTGCCTTCTTGTATCACCAGATTGCCCCCCAGATTGTTTCAGTGGATATTCAAGTAAGCAAAGTAGGGCGGTGGATGCTGGATGCTTTTGCAGGCCTATTTAGGCTCACCCAATCCTCCCATGTTTCAGTGGATATTAAAGTAAGCAAATTAGGGTGGTGGATGCAGGATGCTTTTTCAGGCCTATTTAGGCTCACCCAATCCTCCCATGTAGGGCGGTGGATGCCAGATGCTTTTACAGGCCTATTTAGGCTCACCCAATCCTCCCATGTAGGGCGGTGGATGCCAGATGCTTTTACAGGCCTATTTAGGCTCACCCAATCCTCCCATGTAGGGCGGTGGATGCCAGATGCTTTTACAGGCCTATTTAGGCTCACCCAATCCTCCCATGTAGGGCGGTGGATGCCAGATGCTTTTACAGGCCTATTTAGGCTCACCCAATCCTCCCATGTAGGGCGGTGGATGCCAGACGCTTTTACAGGCCTATTTAGGCTCACCCAATCCTCCCATGTAGGGCGGTGGATGCCAGACGCTTTTACAGGCCTATTTAGGCTCACCCAATCCTCCCATGTAGGGCGGTGGATGCCAGATGTTTTTACAGGCCTATTTAGGCTCACCCAATCCTCCCATGTAGGGCGGTGGATGCCAGATGCTTTTACAGGCCTATTTAGGCTCACCCAATCCTCCCATGTAGGGCGGTGGATGCCAGATGCTTTTCCAGGTCTATTTAGGCTCACCCAATCCTCCCATGTAGGGCAGTGGATGCCAGATGGTTTTACAGGCCTATTTAGGCTCACCCAATCCTCCCATGTAGGGCGGTGGATGCCAGATGCTTTTACAGGCCTATTTAGACTCACCCAATCCTCCCATGTAGGGCGGTGGATGCCAGATGCTTTTACAGGCCTATTTAGGCTCACCCAATCCTCCCATGTAGGGCGGTGGATGCCAGATGCTTTTACAGGCCTATTTAGGCTCACCCAATCCTCCCATGTAGGGCGGTGGATGCCAGATGCTTTTACAGGCCTATTTAGGCTCACTCAATCCTCCCATGTAGGGCGGTGGATGCCAGATGCTTTTCTATTACCCATAAACTTTGAAATTATGGTCATTGATAATTTCTGTAGCTGTTTCCATATAGTCGCCGTAGGCGACGGCGAAGCTCAACCTAGTCTTATATAATACGGGTGATGATATTTTCAGGATGGCCTTGGCGCCATATGGATTCTAAACCAATCCTGGCACATGATAGCTTTTTGGATAGATCTCAGTGAGTTACATAAAATATGTAGGGATGTCCTCGCCATTTTTTCATTGAAATAATTTATGATTGAAAACGTTCTCAATTTTGGTCATTTTTCATTTTGAAACCTGCTTGCTCATTCAATTTTTGACTTTTCTTGTCGGACTTTTTTTTCAATTCAAGGCAAAACAATTCTTTTCAAGATGCCAAACTTACTTTTTTAATTTTTTGACATTATTTTATTAAAAAATTGCATTGAGTGAAGTCAATTTTCGCGATTTGGGCTCTACTCAGGGTGCTGATGTTTCAAGGCATTTATTAGTAAGGATGGCTGCAGTAGTTAGAGTAAAGCAGCACTGATTGCTTTGAAAGCGTTTGTATGCATTGCTGAGCAGCAGCATACACATAAGCTTATTGATTATTGATGTGTACTCTGCTGAAATAAAGTTAAATACTTGATAGTTTTGAACAATATTTTTAAGTAATCTTTGTTATGTGTAGCAATAATGTATAGCAATAAAAATAAATAAATGATAAGGGTGGAAAGAATAGGAAAAATTAAAGAAATGAGAAGGGTGGCCGCGCGAAGCGCGGCCACTGACCCATATTACTAGTATATATATATATGCGGACAGACGGACGCAAAAATGGGGTAACTGCTTAAGCTGGCCTTGGCCGCCCGCCGCTTCGGGCAGGGCGCCAGAGCTCCTCCGGCCTCCGGGCACGGGTGCTACGGCCCCTACGCTTCGCCTAGCATGCTTCGCATGCTAGGCTACGCTCCTGGGTGCTGGGAAGTGTGGCTCTGCCGCACTCCCTGCGCAGCTACAAATGCAAAGGCTACGGCGACGACGGAAAGCCGAACAGCTGCTTCGCCGTCCTGGGCCTGGACAGCGGCTTTGGCCTCGCCGACTTTGACAACCTTTACCTGAACAATCTTTGAACTCTGGCCGATAAGCCTCACTTCCCTTTGCCCGCTTTTACATCAGAAGCATGAGGACACTGAAACTGTACGGTGCTGGCAAGCGTGGCTCTGCCGCACTCCATGCGCAGTTACAAATGCAAAGGCTACGGCGACGACGGAAAGCCGAACAGCTGCTTCGCCGTCCTGGGCCTGGACAGCGGCTTTGGCCTCGCCGACTTTGACAACCTTTACCTGAACAATCTTTGAACTCTGGCCGATAAGCCTCACTTCCCTTTGCCCGCTTTTACATCAGAAGCATGAGGACACTGAAACTGTACGGTGCTGGCAAGCGTGGCTCTGCCGCACTCCATGCGCAGTTACAAATGCAAAGGCTACGGCGACGACGGAAAGCCGAACAGCTGCTTCGCCGTCCTGGGCCTGGACAGCGGCTTTGGCCTCGCCGACTTTGACAACCTTTACCTGAACAATCTTTGAACTCTGGCCGATAAGCCTCACTTCCCTTTGCCCGCTTTTACATCAGAAGCATGAGGACACTGAAACTGTACGGTGCTGGCAAGCGTGGCTCTGCCGTCCTCCTTGCGCAGTTACAAATGCAAAGGCTACGGCGACGACGGAAAGCCGAACAGCTGCTTCGCCGTCCTGGGCCTGGACAGCGGCTTTGGCCTCGCCGACTTTGACAACCTTTACCTGAACAATCTTTGAACTCTGGCCGATAAGCCTCACTTCCCTTTGCCCGCTTTTACATCAGAAGCATGAGGACACTGAAACTGTACGGTGCTGGCAAGCGTGGCTCTGCCGCACTCCATGCGCAGTTACAAATGCAAAGGCTACGGCGACGACGGAAAGCCGAACAGCTGCTTCGCCGTCCTGGGCCTGGACAGCGGCTTTGGCCTCGCCGACTTTGACAACCTTTACCTGAACAATCTTTGAACTCTGGCCGATAAGCCTCACTTCCCTTTGCCCGCTTTTACATCAGAAGCATGAGGACACTGAAACTGTACGGTGCTGGCAAGCGTGGCTCTGCCGTCCTCCTTGCGCAGTTACAAATGCAAAGGCTACGGCGTCGACGGAAAGCCGAACAGCTGCTTCGCCGTCCTGGGCCTGGACAGCGGCTTTGGCCTCGCCGACTTTGACAACCTTTACCTGAACAATCTTTGAACTCTGGCCGATAAGCCTCACTTCCCTTTGCCCGCTTTTACATCAGAAGCATGAGGACACTGAAACTGTACGGAGGCCCCGAAAAAGCCCGCCCGTTGTTGGGCTTGAAGGGTGGTGGGAAAGCATCGTTGGAGAAGAAGACGAGGTCTGCGCGGGTGATGGCGGTGAGGAAGCTGGCGATGATGGTGGACACCTGGATGGCCACGTCCATGGAGGCTGACGCGTCACCGATCACCACCACAGGGGCCTCCAGGTTTACCCTGCAAACCCTCTCCTGCTCTCTTTCAGCCCCTAGTCAGTATGCAACAGCTAGGCCATACTTGAAGCTCAATCGTCGCTCCTCTGCTATGGGCAGGATGCGGTGGAAGAAGGCGGCCTTCTCCGACTTCTCGTCGCCCCCTCGCAGCTTCCTCAACAATTCCAGGCTGCATCAATGGAAAGGGCAGGTGGACTGGGCCACTTTTCAATTCCATTCGCAAGCGGTTAAAGGAAACTGAAAGAAAGGACCTGAAATGCAGCAATCGCTCCATGAGTTTGCCGTAGGGCAGACTGATGCTCTCTCCAGCGTCGATGCGATTGCAGATAACCTGGTCCACAGCGCCGCAGCCGAGATCCTCATAGTACCTCAACCAGCCCACTTTCCAAGACCCAAACATGAAGCGGCACTGAATTGACCAAAGGATGGTGTCCAGACTGGTGTATCTCGCGATGCGCAGCTTGGATGCCTCATTCAAAGCCCCGGCATGGCTTTTCAGGTGTGCAAAAGGGATTTCGTTCTCCAACAATCAGCCTAATCTGCTTGCGCTAAACAAATTTGATTTCCTCCCACCTCAGCCACAAGGGCATTGACGTTGTCCGCGTTGAGGTCTTTGCAGCGGGCGACGAGGGAGTCTTTGGGGACGTCGGCCTCCTCACCGCAGCAGTAGGGCAGGAACCAGGGCAGGGCGGGGAAGTCTCGCTGCGGGTGGAAGTGGACCTGGACACCTTGCTTTTCCCCTGGATGGCCTAGCGACATATGGCGCTGAACTTTGTCCGCGAGCTGGCGCCAGGTAGCCTTGGGCAGGTGCAGGGCGTAGAACTCCAGATTCTCAGAGCTCAGCCCCCGTGCCCAGGCCTACAACTGCCGCTCCTTACTCTTTGCATCATCTGTCAGTACAGTTAACCGAACAAATTTTGGCACCAAACATTAGCGTCCTGTTTATTAAGATTGAAAAGTCGTTTGATTTTGAAGCTGCTGGCAACCCGAATTCGTCTGGCCAAGGCTCCGGAGAATCCCGTCCTAGGCGGCTGGTTCCTGGCCAGATTGTGAGCGTCCTTCTTCAAGGCCACTAGGCGACGACCCAGTCGACTCTTGCCTTTCGGCCCGGCAGCTTTGAGCGCCTCCTTCAGCGCGGCCAGACGCTTCTCCACCCCTCGCACTGCCCGCCCCCCGTCCAACAGCTCCACTGCCTCAACCGGACTGCCTTCCTCAGAGGCAGGTTCAGGGGAAATGATGAGAAAGTACCTTGAGCACTTCCACCACCCCGAACTCCTCCGCCTGGCCCAGGAAGATGTCGGCCAGCTCGAAATCTCGTCGGGACCAGGCTGCCGCCAGCCCATTCACCTTGTTTGCTGCAATATGTGTCCCTAATTTGGCGTTTTGCGTACGAGTTTTACTCTGCTCTGCCTCCCTCCTTGTTTTACTGATAAGTTGGTGATTCAGGATGTTTTGAGCCCTCGTCTGCAGTATGCCCTCAGCCCTAGCCATGCCTGCAGCTAACCTTGAGCAATGTCCAGGCCTGAACGACGCAGGTACAGGTAGGCAGCGGCGTAGCGCATGGAGTTGGCTTCCTGGGCAGCCACGTGCTCCTGCAAAGGCCTCGGCGCGCGGAATACAGCCCTGAAGTCCCCGCTGCTTGCATCCCAGCCGCCAGCCTGAGCCACCTTTATCATCCATCAAAGCGTCCCTTCCAATCGGCCGGCAGCCAAACCTGATTGCCCGGCTCGGAGCTGGTAGACGTGGCCCTGTGAGATCTTTGGTTTCGGCTCAGCCTCCCACCACGACCTCCTCGTCCTCCCCTTCCTGAGATGGAATTTTTGAGGCTTTAGGCGGAGGACTATGGAAGTTATGTTGGACCTCCGCCTTGCCTTCCGCCGCGTCCACGGGGTGCCATTTGATCAGTGATTGGGCGTTTGGGACTTTAGAAGTTAGTATGGAAGGAACAGTTCAAGAATGACTAGAAACAGACAGCTCTAGGGAAGCTTTAAAAGGAGTTGGAAAAATTTCTAGATAGTTCTGCTGATTTGTGCTAGTTGAAAGGTGGTGCAATAGCGTTGTTTGCGGTAGAAAGAGAGAGGTTGCTTGGCGTGGCGCAATAGCCAGCGGAGTGACGTCAGATGCCACGCGGCCTTAGCAACGCCTAGTCAACTTATTTTCAGTTCTTCAATCGAGTACTTGTTTACAAACTTGCAGCTATACCTACCTTTTTCATTCAAAAATATTGTAATAAATGCAAATTAAGCCGCATAACAATTCCAAAAGCTCTGCTTCAAATGATTGTACATGGTGCAAAATTCGATTTTGACAGTTTTGAGCAAACTTGCTTTTCATCATTTATGACTTCGTTGAAGTTAGACGTATTCGTTTACAAAATTGAATAGGAATTTCGGAAATAATTTTTTTGCAGTTTTCGAAATATAAATGCAATCACAATTGTACTTTTTGTTGTTTTTGCCGTATTTTGGCTGCTTGTAGCCTTGCGCCACGGAGGTTAAAGGCACAATCCAAACTTTACCACCCTCACTGATCGGCCTAATTTTTTTTTCATGGTTAGTTACCATCATGGTAAGCTTGCAAGCATATTTGGTTTTTTCACTTTTGAGTAAAAATTTTGAGAAAAAAAATCTCAAAGTTTCCCACGTTATAAGGGGGGGAAAAGGAAAATTTGAGACAATAAAAATCATTAAAAAATCAGGATATCCCGTCAGATTTTGTCGATTCAATCATAGCTGAGGATGGTTAGAACTGAAGTTTTTAGCCATTAAAATTTGAAAAAATCGCTAGGCACAACATGGCGTGGCCCAAAATGCGACAGCTCCCTACATTTCGACCCTACTCAGAAGGCTGATGTTTTCGTGCAATTATTTATGACATAGTAACTAGTATCAAAGTTTGATCGATTTTAGAGTGAAAGTAGCCTAAATAATTTTCGGAAGGTGCTTCAAAATTGTCTTTTGATGTTATACATCCCAAAAACTATCGTTCCTATCTTCCCAACATTCAAGCGATGTTACAAAGGCATTCAGTCTTCCTCAGAACAAGAATTATAGTACATATCAATTGTTACAAATTTCACGTTTCTACCCAATTTGCCCATGTTTCAACTGTGTAAGAAACATTGCAAATGTGGTGCATTTGGTTTGATGCAAAAGTAAGCCTTTTCTAATTGTTAAAATTTCAATTTTCATGGACTCATATCTCTGAACCAAAAGCGATTTGAGGAAACATCCTTAACATTGCACCATCGTACACAAACGCCCTATCAACCTATCCAGAGAAAATTGAATTTGGTGATGGTGGTAAACTTTGGATTGTGCCTTTAATTGAGTTTGAAATCGTGCACGCACATTTAATTGGCCCTATGCATGGGCATAGTATGGTCAACATGAACAACAACTGCAAATGCCTCAAATCCAAGCGATCGGCTTTTGTGGCGAAAAGAGTTTCATTTTAGGCTGGCTGATGGTGCCATATTTTAAAAACCCAAATGCCTATCGTAGAATGTTTTCATGCAATCTTCTGTTCGTTCTTTTTCCAAGTACTGATGCAAAAAAGACAGGACACACACGTGAAGGGAAGTTGTGCACACAGTCGTCAGGGAGCAAAGTCTAGTTTCTTTGCCTGCCCTCTATTCGCTTCGCTCAGACACTTCAAAATGTTGCTGTGCTCTACCTGCTGGCTGTTCCTCTTAGCACCCGCTGTTTTCATCCTCTGGCTGCTATGGCAAAGGCAGCGAAAACTCGCCCGCATGCCTCCTCTCGTCAAAGCTCCGCTTCTCATCGGCGATCATCGATTCATTCAGTCCCACAATTCCTTGCAATCCACTCTAAAGGACATTAGCATGGGGCTATTTTGAGGCCAAATGCGTATGAAATAGGGCTAAAAGTGGCGAAGGAGATGGGGCAGGCGGTGTACACGGTGGAGGTGAACGGGAACCACGTCGTGTTCATCAACAGCGTGGAGCAGGCACGCGCTTTCTTCGTCAAGCAGGCGGACAAACTCGTCAACCGCCCCAACCTTATCTTCCCCGGCAACTTTGGTTGAGCCTACCAGACAGCTAAAAAGGTGGGGTGTAAATGGATGGTGAATCAATTATGAGGTCTTCTGTCAGAGAGCGGAGATGTGTTCCGGGAGCAGAGACGCTTTGCCATGCACACACTTCGGGATCTAGGCTTTGGGAAGGCTATCATTGAAGAGCGCATCCATAAAGAGGTTTCTTGACTTTCGGCGTTGCCCTGATGGGAAGTTGCTGATGTTGTAGCTTACGGACTGCCTTCTAGAAGGCATAGAGGAGAAGAATGGGTTGCCGTTCAATCCGGCTGAGCTCCTCACGCGAACTGCAGCCAGCATCATTTCCGGGGTAGGCCTTCTGGTTGAATCGGAGAATTGCAGTAGAATGCTTGACATTTGGCACAAGCTTGCGTCAATATTGGCCCATACTTTCTCTGTAAAAGCAAAGCAGCAGACGATGTATGAACAAAAGTGATGGACTTTTATGGTGGCATGCCAAAAACTCGCAGCTGGACAGCTTTTCTTAATCATCGTTTTGCTTTTGCCTTAGGTGTTGTTTGGAGGTAACTTTTGGGCACAGTCTGGAGGAGAAGGATGCGGGATTCGAGAAGCTGCTCAATGACTTCATCAATCGCCAGCAGACTGGATTCCAAACTTTCCTCATCGGTTTTTCCCCCTGAAACGTGTTCCCCCATTCCACCTTTGAATAGCCCATCATTGGAGGCATACCCAGCTTCCTCCTCCCTCTGCTGCAGTATCTGCCACGAGGGAGGGAGGCTTTCAAGGCCGGCTACAAAATGCTTCGTTCTATGGGCGCAGAATGTGCACGCATCATTGAGGTATTTTTATAAACCTGCCATCCTTCGTCAGGCTTGGAGGAGTGCCTTTCCCCCCTCAAATGTAGCCACCTCTCAACGCGACCTAAAGCAACAGTTGATCGTCCTTTCCAGAAGAAGGAGCAGGAGCAAGGCCCCATCAGCAGCGGCGACGAGGCCAAGACCTACGTGGAGGCCTTTCGACAGAAGCAGCTGAACAAGGACGGCCTCTTCTTCAACGGTCCCCCTCTCGCCCTCCCCCAAGCGCCCTCTGAACACCGCCACTGTGCAGAAGAGCAGCTGCTGCAATCCGCGGTGGACCTGTTCATGGCCGGCACGGACACCACAGCCAACACCATCCGTTGGCTCATTGCTCACCTTCTCCGTCACCCCGACGTCCAGGAGAAGGCTTTCCAGGAGATTCGCGTTCCATTCCGTCTCTATTCAGCTGTGATGTGATTCGCCTATGGAGAGTGTGTGCAGAGTGTGCTTGGGCTGGAAGAGCCGCCGCGACTGGGGGATCGAGTTCGCCTGCCCTACCTGGACGCAGTGCTGCTGGAAACTCAGCGCATCCTCCCACTCGTCCCCTTCGCCGGTCGCAGGGCAACCTCCGATCTCTCCGTCAGTCTCCAGACCAATCCCTTTGCTTGAGAACTCAGTCGGTTTGGAAGCAGGTTGGCGCCTGGCTCATCCCGGAAGGGACGGTGGTGTTCGCCAACCTCTGGGCCATGATGCGGGATCCGGCGGAGTGGTCGGAGCCGGAGGAGTTCCGCCCCGAGCGCTTCCTCAGCCCCGACGGCAGCAGCATCCTCAAGGAGAACGCCGACAAGGTCGTCGCCTTCGGATTCGGTCTCCCTCCCTCTACCCTCACATCGCTGCGTGATGATGAGTGAAAGAATTGGAGGGAAGCGAAAGTGTCTGGGAGAGTCGCTGGCGAGAAGTGAGCTGTTCCTGGTGGTGGCGGGGCTGCTGCAGCGCTATCGCTTCCGCCTGGCTGAGGGTGAGGCGATGCCGCGGGTGGACGAGTTTGTGCGCGGCATTGTTCTCACACCCTTTCCTTACCAAGTTATTGCTGACAAACGACAGTGAGCTAGCGGGTTGAGTAGAGGAAGGAAGAAATTATCATTTGACTATTCTTGATGTGCTCAAATCCCACAAATTCTCGTATAATGCATTGAAGTGCTATCATCCTTCTACTAATGAATCATCAGCCAGCCAACGTGGATAAACAACCGTAGCGCCACAGATCAGGAGCAACGCAAACTGAGTCTAGAGGGGTCCAACCACCCCATTTGGTGCTGGAACATCTATCATGCAGGAGACTGGTTATTCATGCGCAGTTGGATTCCAGGGCACAAAAATCATGTTTACACTGGTATTTGCAGCAAAAACGACGGCCTTCCTGTCACTAGTCCTACTGCGTCTAAGCCCAGCCCGCGCGCGGTTTAGCTGAGGATAATTCCAGTCTCAATCCACTTATGTTGTTTTCAACTCCCAGCCTCATGCCACAATGCGTACTCTATCCACACTGCTATTAGGCCTCTGACAGAAGACACTGCTGAGTTCATCGACTGCATGGACAGCTCAGAGCTGGTCTCTGTCAAGAATCGGAATACCTCCGTCTGGCAGCAGTTTCAAGAAGAACTAGAGAAAGGAGACGCCAATTTGGACCTTTTCGCGGATGAGTTCCAGGGTTTTATACCCCAAGTCAAGCTATGTGTCTTTTTTATACCCTGCGTAGCACATTGCAGAGAATGATTTGGCGGCCATCTGGTACCATCTGAGGCGCGATCACGCGGACATCCAAAGCCTCCGTCATCACAAACTCCATCCTTTTCGTACCTTCGCAGAGCTTGCTCCCTTCACAAAGCTCCAGTCTCTGGACATTGGTAGACTGGCCGATTAGAGAGGCAAGGAATGAATGTCAAGGCTGTAGGCTTCCTTCCTATTTCCAACGATGCGGCCAAGGAGGAGGAGGAAGTGGACTGTCTCAACTTCCATTGCCTGGAGGCAGTGTCGCTGGATTTGAGGGCCATCGATCTGTTGCCCTCCGCACAGCAGCAGCGATTTCAGCGTCCCCTCAAAGTAAACCTAGTATACGCAGGTGCAGTATCCTCAAACTATTGTCCCCAAGTGGCTGTGCCTAAGCCTGGGCAGCGTCAGACGGCTAAGCTTGGTCACGAACACCTGGGCCATGGCCTTGGATGTGCTCTTCTGGCTGCCCCACAACCTCACCGGCCTCATCTTCAACCCCACCGACTTCCCCACTCCTCAGGCTACCCCACCCAGCTCTTGCAGAAGGAGCTAGAGGAGGAGCATTTGCAGGAGGCGGGGGAGCTGGAGTCCCTGGTGAGCCAGATGGGCAGGCTGGGGACGCTGATTCTGGGGCCCAGCTTCCAGCTAGAGCCCGGTGAGAGTCTCGACCAGCTGCTCCACTCCTGGGCTCCTCTAGCGGCCTCGCTGCGTCTGCTTGGGCTTCCGTGACGCCTGCGCCCCTTTCATCATCTTTTTCGGCGCGCCTTCCCACGCCTCATTCGAATTGAGGCACTATGCCCCTCTTTTTCTGGCCATTCAAAAAGCAGCTGTGTCTTTTAGGAGTGGAGAGCGGAGGAGGAAGCGGCGGCCTTGCAGGCGGCAGAGTCTCGCCTGGCCCAGCAGCACAGCAATCGCCGCCGCCGCTCCACCCTCAGCAACCTGGACTTCTACGACCAGTTCGCCTACGCCAACCTTCTGCACCAAGACATCAACCGTTGCTTTTCTTAGCTGGAGGCTGGGCAGCCTATTGCTGGCTTTTTCTCAGTGTCTACTGAGGTGAAAGTGGTGGAGGAAAAGGAAGAGAGGAAGATGGAGGGCGTGGAGAAGTTGGTGGGCGGTCTGGAGGCGATGCTGAGTGAGGAGCATGAGCAGAGACAGGCCGAGCAGGCCAAACATCGAAGGGAGAAGGAGGCACGGGAGAAGGAGAAGGAGTGGCTGAAGGAGGTGAGCTGTTCGGCGGTGGGAGGGTAGTAAGAGGTGAAGGTTGTAGGAAGAGAAGATGCGAAGGGAGTCGGTGGCGTGTGTGAAAGAGGCACAGGAGGAGGCTGCCAAGCGTCGCTCAATGGCTAGAAGAAGGGTGCTCCAGCTGCGCCAGCGTCAAGTCGGCTGCCTTTTCTCCCGCACCTTCTGATTCTATTGGCGCCTTTTTTCAATGTTTCTTGCACTGCACATTTAAGAGACGGTCTGCGAAAGGATTTAGAGAGGATCGTCCACTTCGCGAAAATCGAAGGTTTGAGATGAAAAACGTGAATGAGCCATGGCTTTGGTCCAATTAGTTGTGATCTCAACCATAAAAACCCAGGCCAAAATATGGATTCCATTGCGGAGAAAAACAAATTTTATTGAACCTAGGATTTTTGGGGGTTTATGTCGATCCGTGAACACTAACACTTATTAACACTTATTAACACTATTAATACTATAACACTTTGCCATAATCATGAACACTTTCGGTTTTTTCCCATTTTCTTGCTCAGTTTTGAAGTTTAGGCCAAATCGAGCATACCGGAGGAAAGCTGGACTTGAGCTGGATCATCTCGCGTTGGAATTTCAACTTTTTGTCCAGAATTGGATGAGCAATGATGATTTGAATCAAAAAAACCCATATTAACACTTTTTTAGTGTTCACGATTTGGGACCCAAATATGAACACTTTTTTTAGTGTTCATATCTAGGTCCGAAATCATTTTTTTTTGTTTATTATTTATTTATTATCTAATAAAATATTAGCTCAATGTATAACTAACATTATAAAATTTGTATTTATATATTTTCTACTATATTAAAAGTGGAAGAAATATCTGGTACCATCGGCAGGCCAAATGTGGGTCTTTTTTCGCCAAAATTTGCAACTGACTCGAGTAAAAAGTAAAGGAAATACATTTTATACTAGTGGAATCTGCTGCGTCATCTGCATTTTGTTTTTGGGCGCGCATGGAAAGAGACAATGATCTGCGCGCCAAAAACAAAATGCAACTGTCCAAGCAGCAGATTCCACTAGTATAAAATGTATTTCCTTTACTTTTTACTCGAGTCAATTGCAAATTTTGGCGAAAAAAGACCCACATTTGGCCTGCCGATGGTACCAGATATAAATGTAACAAGAATCCCTAATAAACGCCAAAAACCTACAACAAATTGTTTTTATAGCCGTTTTGCAAAATTTTTATCTATTCTGCATACAAATTATACATTGGAATAAGTCATGAAGAACATTACCAAATACTCCGCCACAATTTGCCTAAGCTTAGCATGTACTACTTGTGTTATTTGAGTTAAGTTTTGCAGATCATATTGCAAATGTGCAAAACTCAGATATTTAGCTCAAAATTGTTCACTTCACAAGATTTTATGATAAAATGCTAAAATTTTGAGCTGTAGGATACCTGCGGCTCTCAGAACACACATTTTGCAAAGTGTTCACGATTTGGGTCCCGAAATCGTGAACACTAATAATGAATGTAACAAATATCCATAAAAAATACTGAAAATGATCAAATCATAACATTATCAGGCTTAGTGTACGCTATTTAATGGAGGAACACACTGAAATTAGTCAAATGTAAAATTTTGAGATTATTGCCCAAAAATAGCCAGAGCTTATTTTGCCCTATTTGGCTGGTTTTGCATCAATTTCAGTTAATCATAACAAAGTTTGTCAAAAATAGTCAAATTTGCCTCAAAATTGCCCACTGCTCCATCCCAAATGCTAAAAAGTAACAAATTTGAGGTTCAGAGTCCTTGCGGCTGATAGAAAATTAAAAAAAAAAGTGTTCATACTTATTGTCCCAAATCGTGAACACTTTTTCAAAATTTTGGGAAAGTGTTCATGATTTCGGACCTAGATATGAACCCTAAAAAAAAGTGTTCATATTTGGGTCCCAAATCGTGAACACTGAAAAAGTGTTAATATGAGGTTTTTTTGATTCAAATCATCATTGCTCATCCAATTCTGGACAAAAAGTTGAAATTCTAACGCGAGATGATCCAGCTCAAGTCCAGCTTTCCTCCGGTATGCTTGATTTGGCCTAAACTTCAAAATTGAGCAATAAAATGGGAAAAAACCGAAAGTGTTCATGATTATGGCAAAGTGTTATAGTGTTAATAGTGTTAATAAGTGTTAATAAGTGTTAGTGTTCACGGATCGACAGTTACGGGATTTTGGGTAAAGACATTTTTTCAATTGACCTTTCAAAAAACCTATGATTTTATTATGCTCGAAGCTGTTCTCAGGCAACTTTTGAAGCGGCAGAGGTAAAAAAATGACTAAAATTTCTCAAAAATGTGTCTAAAATAAAATATGCTTAATTTAAGCGGTGCCCATAAGCCATACTGCGTGCCGCAGCTTGGCTATAATCGCTGTTTCCTGTGATCGCACTGCATGGAACACCAGCATTACAGCTGCACTTTCTATTGGGAAGGGCAAATGGGCTTTTATCACTCACTAATCACTAATGTTTTGTGGAATTATGGGGCTAGGTAACGACAGACGGTCGTTAAGCAGTCGGCCACGCACTGAACCTGAAAAACACGCATCTATTTGTAAATATCTGGTCAAAATATGGCAATACTTACAAATGTTTGAAAACGCAATTTCTCAGGCATACTGGTCGAGCTCATTATATGCAGCTTCACATCGCAGAAGTATTTGCATTGGGAGCAAGCCTTAGCCCGATCGTCTTCGTTCAGAACTATAGACCACTGCCTTTCTTATGTCTGACATAAGAAATGAATCATTCTAACAGCGCCAAACTAGGCCTCGGTCGTCTCGGAAGCCTGAAAGTTTCTTGTCATTGGCAAGCCTGATGATTGGCTGTTTTTTTCAAAATCAATGGCTGAGCCAATACTTTATAAGTGTCTGAAAGAATAGTGCGATTTGGCTTTGGATTTTTTGCTTTTACTTCTCATTAATGGCGTTTTCCCATGATTTGCTTCCAACCAGTAGTTGTATGCAGCATATAGTGATTTTACATGCTTGCTGATATTATTGGGCTGGCGCGAACGGAGCTTTAGCGGAGTGTCAGCGCCCAGCCCCTCTTTTCGACCTAGGTGTACGTTTTAGAGGTTATTGCTAGATCTCAATTTTGATAAGGCTGGTGCTCGTCACAGAAAGCTCCAATCGTTTTAATTCTTTTTGCAATGGAAAGATCAACATCGAATTGACTATAGTTTATCTTTTGACTTTTGCCCAAAACTATTTGTTTTACTGTGAAAAATGCAAAAAACCATTTGTCCGAACTCCTCCTCCTTCTCCTTCTCCTTCTCCTTCTTCTTCTTCTCCGCATCTATTCAATGGACGATAGTAGGTATTCATTTCTTCCCCCACCACCCTTCCCCGGGTCCCTGAGCCTCATGTATTTAGTTCTTCAGTTAAATTAAGTGGTCATATGCACCAGTGGTATAGTGGTGTAAGCATTTGGGTAGATGGATGAAATTGGAAGGTTCGAATCATTGTCAGGCATTCATTTTTATTTTTGTGTGTTTAAAGTTGGGAAAACAACTGGTACCATCGCCAGGCCAAAAATAAAACTCTTTTTTCCCAAAAATCGATTGACCTCAGTTTAAGTCTAGAAAATTTATCAAATAAATAAGTTGCCAATAAGTTTACATTGCATTTTTCAATTTCAAATATTTTTTGTTATATTTTTTCAACAAGTTTTTTTATTTATTATTTTTTATAAATCGAATAAAATATAAATTAAATATATAACCAACAATATAAAATTAGTATTTATACATTTTATACTATATTAAAAGTGGAAGAAATATCTGGTACCATCGGCAGGCCAAATGTGGGACTCTTTTCTCCAAATTTTGTAATTGCCTCGAGCAAAAAGTCAAGGAAATACATCTACTACTAGTGGAATCTGCTGCGTCATCTGCATTTTGTTTTTGGGCGCGCATGGAAAGAGACACTGAACTGCGCGCCAAAAACAAAATGCAACTGTCCAAGCAGCAGATTCCACTAGTAGTAGATGTATTTCCTTGACTTTTTGCTCGAGGCAATTACAAAATTTGGAGAAAAGAGTCCCACATTTGGCCTGCCGATGGTACCAGATATTGTTATTGCTTTGGGAAAATAAACTATGGCGGACGTGAATCGTAAAATGAATTGCCGTGGAAGCTTAAAGGAAAAGAAATAAATTCTTCATCTGCCCAAATTTTGACGTTTTGAACCCAATAAACGGGTTATTGGGCTGGCGCGAGGGAGCAAAGCGAACCGTCAGCGCCCAGCCCCTCTTTTCGACCCAGGTGTACGTTTTAGGTGTTATTGCTAGATCTCAATTTTGATAAGGCTGCTGCTCTTCGCAGAAAGCTCCAATCGTGTTAATTTTTTCTGCAATGGAAAGAGCAACATCGAATTGACTATAGTTTATCTTTTGACTTTTGCATGAAACGGTTTTTTTTACCATGAAAAATGCAAAAAACCAAATGTCCGAACTCCTTCTTCTTCTTCTTCTTCTTCTCCTACGCATCTATTCAATGGACGATAGTAGGTATTCATTTCCCCCCCCCCCCCCCCGCCCCCGGGTCACTGGGCTTCATCATGTATTTATTTATTGATAAATCTGAAGTTAAGCTAAGGGGATATATGCAGCAGTGGTGTAGTGGGGTACGCGATTGTACAGCTGAATGAACCTGGCAGGTTTGAATCCTTCCCAGGCTTTCTTTTTTTATTTTTGTCTGTTTAAAGTTGAGAAAACAACTGGTACCATCGGAAGGCCTAAAGTAAAGCTCTTTTCTCCCACAAATCGATTCTCCAGATTAGAAGCTAAGAAAATTTCTCAAAAATTTTTAAGTTTACCAGTAGATTTGCAATGTAATTTCCGATTTTGTTTCAAAATCGAATTTTGATCAAAAATTTTTTGTTATAATTTAAAAAAAGATTTTTTTGTTTATTATTTATTTATTATCTAATAAAATATTAGCTCAATGTATAACTAACATTATAAAATTTGTATTTATATATTTTCTACTATATTAAAAGTGGAAGAAATATCTGGTACCATCGGCAGGCCAAATGTGTGTCTCTTTTCGCCAAAATTTGCAATTGACTCGAGTAAAAAGTAAAGGAAATACATTTTATACTAGTGGAATCTGCTGCGTCATCTGCATTTTGTTTTTGGGCGCGCATGGAAAGAGACAATGATCTGCGCGCCAAAAACAAAATGCAACTGTCCAAGCAGCAGATTCCACTAGTATAAAATGTATTTCCTTTACTTTTTACTCGAGTCAATTGCAAATTTTGGCGAAAAGAGACACACATTTGGCCTGCCGATGGTACCAGATATAGTAATTGTTTACCCTTGTCATTCGATTTATAGGCTATTCGATTTATGAACGAACCCTTTCACACTGCGTTCTGAAAAAAATTGGTGAAAACTTCCCACACCTAAATATTTGAGCATACCTTCATTAATTGATGCGGACAACAGAAGTAGCATCAAAATACCAACAAACATTTTCTCGTTTTTGGCGGATGATTTAACTGGTGCGCTTTTATAAGCTGGTCTGGATTGTGCTATGCTCTACTTATTCATAAGATGCTTCAGCTATGAGCAAGTTATTCATAATTTGTGCAAGCTATGCAAGCCATTCAATCCAGAGATATTCGAAGTTGCTGAGAAGAGCGCTTATAAGCTTCACAAGCTAACATACGAAGCTGATATCCATCGGATTCACCAACGCTTATCTTCGTTCATCAATAAGACTCCGTTCATCTGAGCTGTTCCATTACGCTGACATCTAAGTTAATGCCCGGCGTTTATCGTATAGAGAATAGAAGCCAGAAGATTAAGCTTGCAACATAAATAAAGACAGGGTTAGCCGACGGGGGCAGCATGGTGATGAATAAAATCTGGTACCATCGGCAAGCCGAAAGAAAAGCTCTTTTCTCCCAAAAATCGACTGCCCCGAGTATAAAGCCAAGGAAATTTTCCTACTACTAATGGAATCTGCTTGTGGGGCATTTGCATTTCGTTTTCGCGCGCAGTTCCATGACTCTTTTCATGCGCGCTCAAACAAAATACAGATGACACAACAGATTCCATTAGTAGTAGGAAAATTTCCTTGGCTTTATACTCGGGGCAGTCGATTTTTGGGAGAAAAGAGCTTTTCTTTCGGCTTGCCGATGGTACCAGATATTTCCTCAACTTTAAGTATACAAAAAATAAATTAGGTAAATTTTTGACCGCGGAGCGGCCCGAAGGGCCGCTCCGCGGTCTATAGAGGTTACTAAACTTTTGTCCTCATGTGTATATATATGTGTATGGGTATCTGGAAATGCTGTCCACGGGCGAATTCTCAACGGATTGGGACAAACTTTTTTTTTCCTGAAAGGTAATGAGATTTTAGGAAGATCTGGAGGGGTGGAACCGGTTTCCGAGCATTTGAAACATTACTTTTTGGGTAGAAAGGTTGAAAATTTGGGTATGCTGTAAAAGGCTCAATTCTCAACGGATTGGGACAAACTTTTTTTTCCCTGAAAGGTAATAAAATTTTAGGAAGATCTGGAGGGGTGAAACCGGTTTCCGAGCATTTGAAACATTACTTTTTTGGGTAGAAAGTTTGAAAATTTGGGTATGCTGTAAAAGGCTCAATTCTCAACGGATTGGGACAAACTTTTTTTTTTCCTGAAAGGTAATAAAATTTTAGGAAGATCTGGAGGGGTGAAACCGGTTTCCGAGCATTTGAAACATTACTTTTTTGGGTAGAAAGTTTGAAAATTTGGGTATGCTGTAAAAGGCTCAATTCTCAACGGATTTGGACAAACTTTTTTTTTCCTGAAAGGTAATGAGATTTTAGGAAGATCTGGAGGGGTGGAACCGGTTTCCGAGCATTTGAAACATTACTTTTTTGGGTAGAAAGGTTGAAAATTTGGGTATGCTGTAAAAGGCTCAATTCTCAACGGATTGGGACAAACTTTTTTTTCCCTGAAAGGTAATAAAATTTTAGGAAGATCTGGAGGGGTGAAACCGGTTTCCGAGCATTTGAAACATTACTTTTTTGGGTAGAAAGTTTGAAAATTTGGGTATGCTGTAAAAGGCTCAATTCTCAACGGATTTGGACAAACTTTTTTTTTCCTGAAAGGTAATGAGATTTTAGTAAGATATGGAGGGGTGGAACTGGTTTCCGAGCATTTGAAACATTACTTTTTTGGGTATAAAGGTCGAAAATTTGGGTATGCTGTAAAAGGCTCAATTCTCAACGGATATTGACAAACTTTTTTTTTCCTGAAAGGAAATAAAATTTGAGGAAGATCTGGAGAGGTTTGACAAGTCCCGGAGCATTTGAAACATAACTTTTTTAGGTAGAAAGGTTGAAAAATGGGGTATGTTGAGAGCTCCGCGGTCACCTATTGCGCTCTGCGCCATATACTTGTTTTCCTTATATTTTAAGTTAAAATATAATTAAATAAATAAAACATAATAATAAATAAATTAATTAAATAAATAGAACATAATAATAAATAAATTAATTAAATAAATTTAACATACAAACAAAAATGATTTGAAAATAAATTTAATGTAAAATTATTGCAAAACAAGAAAATTTTTGGGAAAACGAAAGCCTTTTGGCTTGCCGATGGTACCAGCTATTTCCCCAACTTTGAATATACAAAAAAAAATAAAATTATTCCCTGAGTAGGATTCGAACCTGCCAGTTTCAAACAGCTTCCCAACCGCTTACACCACTACACCACGGGTGCACATGGCTCCTTTTGCTTCTTAAGGGTTATGAGGTAAACATGAGGCCCAATGACCGGTCAAGGGTTGGGTTTGGGGGGAAGGGAGAAATGAATACCTACTCTCGTTCATTAGCAGATGCGAAGCAGCAGCAGGGCAGCAGGGCAGCAGCAGGAGTTCGGACGGCAACTTGTTTTTCGATTTTCACCATGAAATACAACGTTTTAAGGGTTTTTCTCGCGAGCCTAGACTAATTTGTGGATGCTCTTTCTAATGCAATAAAAATTAAAACGACTGGTGGCTCATAGCGGCAGCTAGAGCCTTATCAAAATTAAGATCTAGCATTAACCCTCAATAATGACACCTGGGTCGAAAAGAGGGCCTGGGCGCTGACGGTCGCTGCGCTCCCTCGCGCCAGGCCAATGATCAATCATCCTCCAAGATGACAGTTTAAACTGTCATTGGGCCAAGGCGCGGTGCTTCTGGCGTAGAGCGTCGATGGTCTTGCTGGATAAGGTACCCGGTAGAGTGAAGATGTCCTGTTCAACCCCTTTCCATCCTTTCCTCCTGAGTGAGCCTGAAAACCTGAAGGAAGGCGTGACAGTCGCGAGTGTAGTCGGAGTTGGGCAGCTTCTGCAGCTTCTCCACCAGATCTCCAAAGTGCTTCGCCTCCATCAGCTCTGTCTAGACAGCATTCTTCTTCCTCCTCGTTTTCATCCCCAACGCCTGCCTACCTTGTGCTTGAGAATGAGCGTAAGAGCCACACGGAATAGGATCTTTGGGCCCTCATGAAGGAGGCAGTCCCAGACTCGCAGCAGTGTCTGTCAAGGTGTGCTGAGGGAGCTGCATGGTTGGGAAGGAGAGGGGAGTAGAAAGGATATATACTTGAAGAGGCAGGACGTCGATGAACCAGCAGATGAACCACTTGGAGACGACGAGGAGCAGGTCGAAGTCCATGCGCTCGAAGAAAGCGTCCAACTCTTTCGACCTCTGCTTTATCAGCTCCCGCAGCACTTCCACGTCCACTTTCAGACCCTCAACAACATATTCTGCCAATATTTCTTCAGTGCCAAGTCTAGGCAGTGAAATGTGATAAAAGAATACAGGGCCACTGAAGGAACGAATAGAAGGGCCAAACGTGCATTTCAGCGGTATAGTAGTCGATGATTTCGGAGACAAGGCTCTCCACGGTCCAGAAGGAACGCTCCGGGTCCTTCTCCACAAGCAGCACCATACCCGCTATGTAGTTGAGTCCCTGTGAGGTGAGCTTGGATCGCCTCAGGCTGGATAGACAGGTGGGTGGAAGAGAACCTGGCAGTAGCCGACATTTGGGTGCTTGACGGCCAGGCAGTGGAGGACCTGGACCAGTTGCTCCTTTAGCCCGCTCTCTGCACTCCGAAAGAACTCGTTCTCCGGAAATGTCCGATGCAGATCTACAAGCCGAACAGCTTTGCTTTATCAACATTTCCCCAGAGTCCAATAATGGCCATTAGTACGACGACAAAGCCAGCTTGTCAAACTCTGACAGGGCAAATAGAAATAGCCGATAGATGACGAGGTGCGAAAGAGGACCGAGTCCTATTTGGTATCCGGCAGCTTGGGCAAGGTCAATCTTGGAGAGGCGGGTGTACTCTTTGGGATACTTCCGCATCGCCTCCTCCGCTCCTGCCACCAGCGGCCACAGCTGAGCAATCACACCTTTTTCCACCTCCTCTCATACCACCCCCATCAGCCTCCAACCTGGGAGCGGAGTTCGGGCGGGATGCCCTTTCGGATGAAACGCTTCACTGCAGAAGCCCGCCTTTTTGACTGAGGGAAGAGCTGAAGGAGCAGAACCTCTGGGATCATTGATGGCCACATCTGTGGCACTGGCATCGCCCAGAATTTCCGCCCATCGGCGACTACGACGCTCTATGATTGGGATGTAGCTGTTCTCGAACTCCTCAAATCTTCACCCACCATCCTCCTCTAAGTCCAAAAGCAATGCGGGGAAACCTCCTGAGCGGGGTCCGCCTCTTTCTGAAAGCCGTAGTGGTTCAGCTTGGGCCTGGAATGCTAGCCGGAGCATAGAAGCAGGAAAAGGAGTGGAGGCAAAAAACGGACCCCTCACTGGCAGCCATGACGAGTGGGGCGGGAGAAAATGGAGAGGGTGCGTAAATGTGGAAGTGGGCGTGTAAAACAAGAGGCGGTGGCGAGTTTTCACTGCCAGCCCATTGTCTGCCATGCGCTGGAAAGAGGAGGAGGTGGGAACACAAGGGCTGCAGATAAGATTCCGCGTCTAGCACCCTTTCCACCAATCCTTTTCCAATGCGAAAGGGCAATGCATTCCTTGCTGTTGACTTTGCAAACGGCCCAAATGCTTGGAATCTAGCAAGAACTCCTGAAGCAGGAATGAATGGAGAGCGAGCAGGGGATTCAACGTGAGAGCAGCTGCGCAAATGCTCAGGGACCATAACTGGTTTTCTGCTCCAGCCACCTTGTGCTCATGCAGATCACTAGCAGAGAGATGCGCATAATTAGCCATCTGAGCCTATCTTCTGCCCAATTATGGCAAATGGGCAAGGCAGCCAAAGCAAACGAGCGTAAAGAAGTAGAAAAGCCGAATACAATGGGAAAGAGAAGCCAGAGAGTATTGTGAGCAGCTAATCGGATAGCTGCCACTCCCTCCTGCAGCCCCCACACGAAGCAGACCCCCCCCCCACCAAATGCACTGCCCAGAGAGAAAGGCAGTGGTGCAAAAAGTGGGAATAGGTCGTTTGCCCCCCTCCCCGCCTATTGCTGAGGGGTAAGTGAGCTGGGGTGCATGTGGAGGGGGGGACTGGTGGTGGTGAGAAAAGCGCATCTCTTCAGTCTAGGCCCTCCTCTACTGCCCCTGCTGAGCAAATTCGGAGCCCCCCAGCTCTGTTGGCCTCCCCGCACATCACAGCCTAAGCCCCTTCTCTTGCTCCTGCCATGAACACGGGGGGGGGACTAACACTAAGCCATGGTCTCAGCTGTCCAGCTGTGCTCCTCCGGCCTTTTCCTTCCATGCCTGCCTTGCAAAAGCTCTATCTATTCTGGTCTGCCATTTTCGCTCTATGGCTTTCCATTTGGGCACTTGTTGAGGTGCATGGTATTTCTTTTTTCCTTTGAAGCGGCAACGTAAAGGAAGCAACCGTAAAGATTGGACAAGATTGAAAACCCCTGAAAGATGTATTCGTTGGGAAAATACCCATTCGACTTGAGAATGCTATGGTGATAGAAAAGTGTTCACGTGAATGATTTGGGGAACAATTGTTTCCATAGTGACTAAATGAGCGCCTTAGTTTGGTACAAGTAACGCCTCAGAAGGCTAGAATTCTTCCCCTTTCTATTCTTTGACTGTGCACGTTATCGGCAACATCATTTTCATCCAATTTTCTCCGAGACGGAACTAAAAGGCTACGAAAAGCTCCTTCCCCGTCGCCCGGGGCTCAATGTCTGCCAAAAAGATCAGACGGAAAGGTCAAGCCGCAAAAACTCCAATTCATCTGGCAGGCAGCAGTTAATCTGGCAGCGTCTGGCTGAAAACGGGATTAATTTCTTCGGGGCCTTTAAAGCTGATGAGGTGGGCGGACGGAACCAAACGCGTACCATTCACCAGTTACCGCCACGCCCAAACAAATACACTCGCACGGGTCAGCCCACCCCCAGACACTGCTGACCTTTAACCCCACACCCAATAGCACACAGCTGCTTTCGTCACCCGCCTGCCTTTCTCACTTTTTTTCCAAACCCAGCTCTCTTTGCTTTGACTGAAGCAAAGCAATTAGACTCCCATAGGAAGCGATTATGAAATTGTTGACGGTGCTTTGGCTGTTTGTTTTGTCTTCTATCATTCTTCCCTAGAGATCAAATTAGTGGCGCATTTTCTATGACGGCTGGTGTGGAGTGGACTTGTCTTATCATCGCTGGACGCATCCTCATTTACAGCTGAAGGCATGAATACTCTGCTGATGCTCTGCGCTCTGCTTCTGGTCGCCGCTTGGACGGAAAGCGCGCCTACAGAACAACTTACAACGAAGCAGAAGGTTCTAGACTCCCTTCCACCTATCCTGCTTTACCACTCACTTAATGAATTAATCAATCACTTCCTTCCAATGCTTCCCCTGCCTGAATTGATGGCGCCCTGGGCCATGGCAAAGAAGGAAATGAATGCCAGCTGGAGCTGTTGCGTTGGGCGATTGCGGGGGCGAACGCGAATCGGCCGGACAGGGGCGGAGTGCTGCGACGAAGGGTGGATCGAAAGGCCTCTATTTCATCCCGCCAACACTCTCAATGATCCTATTCTCTTTTCTTTGCGCATCAGCCCTTGCATAACCTCTAGGCACCGCTTGGCATCAGATGCTTGATAAAGCACTCAAACACCGACTAAAGCTGATTTATTGACGCAACTGCTACCTTGCAGGGTCGTCAAAAGTGTTTTTGAGTTTTTAAAGTACGTTGTTGAAAAATGTTTACCCTACTTTTCCATATTATTTTTATCAAAACACTTAATTTTAATATTAAATTATATTTTGTACCATCGGGCAGCCGAAAGTAAATTGATTGGAATACGATGTGCCACCTGCATTTTGTTGGCGCAGGCATGTAAAGAGACTTGGAACTGATTAAAATACAAGTACCCAAAAGCCAGTTTCAGAAGAAATAGGGCAATTTCCTTGACTCTGGACTCAGGGCAGTCAATTCTTGTGAAGTCCATCCCTCCGCTCGTCTGCTCCATCCCTCCACTCTTCTGCTCCATGAGAAAAGCCTCCAGGAGGAGAAAAGAGGGCGAAAAACGAGCACCATGATTTTGGGGTTCTGAGAAGAACTAAGGCATTAACCCAAGCGTGCTGGAGGCTTGAGACATGGAGGCTGGCCCCTGCGCCATCGCTGAGCCTTGAGAAGGTGAAGAAGTCGTGGTGGACATCCACGGCACCGCCGATGAAGCTGAGGACGTTGCTGGAGTCCTTGTGAGTGCGCAGGGAAGCCATGGTGCTGCTGATGAAGCTGTGGACGTTGCTGAAGTCCCTGTCGAAGCTGAGGAAGGCTCTGGAGTCCTTGTGAGCGCGCAGGGAAGCCGTGGCACCACTGGCAAAGCTGAGGACGTCGCCGGAGTCCTTGTCGAAGCTGAGGAAGTTGCTGGAGGCCCTCTGAGTTCTCAGGAGCGTTGCTGATGTGCTCCCCGATCTCTACACTGTCATTGCAGCCCTGGCCATTGTCGCTGGCCCAGGAAAGGCTGTTGGCGAGCTGAGAGGGCTCCTGGTAGCCTCTGCTGCCGTCGCTGGCCCGAGAGGCGCTGTAGGCAGGCTGGAAAGGCTCCTCGTAGCCCCCAACGCTGCTGCTGGCCTGGGAGGTGCTGTAGGCGGACTGGAGAGGCTCCTAGTAGCCACTGCCGCCATTGCTGGCCTGAGAGGCAGACTGGGCTTTCTCTTCCTTCCTCCTCCAGTTCCTCCTCCTCCTCCCACCCTACCTCCCATTCCCGCATCTCCTGCTTCAGGGCCCTCAACGGTGTGGCCAACTACGCCCAGTGCCTGGATGCCTGCCTGCGCAATGCGTGAGCTGAAATGAGTGGGAGGAGGAGAGTAGGGGCTGCAGCCATTGCAGGTTCTGCTGGTCAGCCACGCTGAAGGAGACGAGCAGCGTTTGCGAGCTCTTCCGTCTTTCCTTCCACGCTGTCTATAGGCAGCCCTGCTCAGAGCCCTGCAGGCACATCTACGTCTAGCCTAACCACTCTCCATCCACACCACCACCTCCAACTATACTAGGACCAATTTGCAATACCTTTGGCTCATTTCTTCCATCTATAAGCTTAAGTGATCTTTTGTTTTGCCTGCAAGCTAATTTTGCGTTTTTCATTTTATTATGAGTCATTCGTAAACCCATAATATTCATGCACTCAACATCGATTCTTGCTTACTTTGGTTTGAGTATTGGTAAGCCGTTCGACGCCGAATTTGCATAAAGTACTCCGCCTCCGGATTGATACAAATAAAGGCCAAACGCAAGGCAGCCAAAACAAGCGCAATCACGGCCTTTGCGCGATTCAGTTTCTGCATAACATTCCATTCTCCCTCCATCCCCCGTCCAGTCTCCACATTTCACAGTGCCAGAAGAGAAGGAGCAAAGGGCCAGCCTACCCATCAGAAGCATGCCTCGCCGCTCCAAGCATCCGCTGTCCAAGGCCGTCGCGGGAGACTCCCAACCCACCTGGCAGGGCTACTCCTACAGCCTGCAGTTCAAAGTGCCGCCGCTGGAAAAGGACCAGAAGTACGAGCTGCCCCGCCGCTTCGCCACTCGCGCGCCCGCCGGACTCAGCCTCTCCTGGCGCCTCACCGCCCACCTCCTCAGCGCCTCCCCAACGGGCAACCTCAACCAACGACGCGGCGACCCCAACCAGCCTCGTCTCCGTTTCCAGCTCCAGCTGGCTGAGAATCCCCTCCGCATCACCCCTCCCAAGGCCAGCGGCATGGCGCTGGAGCTGTGGACGGAGAAGACGGGTGCCTACGACTACTATGAGCACTACTTCGAGGCCAGCAGCTTCTCCATGGACGTGCAGGGCGCAGGGATCGGCACCGCCGCCTTGCGCGCCAAACTTACCATCACCTTCCACCAGGACTGGACCGCCCAGCTTCTCCGCTCTCCATCACCCGTCCAAAACCTTCAGCCAGCCCTACGTCGCATGCTACGCACAGTTGACCTCTATATCTCCCTCGGGCGTAATTAGGCTCCAATGTTGACTGCAGGTGGAGGTGAAGAAGGCAGAGGATGGAGAAGGGAGGGAGCAGGAATGGATGAAGGGGCGGCTGGAGCTGTTGTGCGAGGGCGGTGAAGTGGTGCGCGCCATTCCGGAGCTCCTGGCCGCCCAGTCCGCCTTCGTCCGCACCCAGGCCACAACTCACCTGCCGCATCATGAGGTTCTTCAACTCTTTCCAGAACTCCCCCCATCCGCTAGACAGCGCTTGGCAGGGTCGTCTGGACCTCAGCACCTACAAGGCCGACGTGGTCAAGATGATGGTGGAGGCGCTCTACACGGACGAGATGCCCGAGCGCCTGAACCAGCTCACACTTCATCAGATGGTTCCCCTCATTTCACCTTCGCCATTCTTATTCTACTCGCTTAGTGTTTGCAGGCACCGCTGTTCCAACTGCTGAAGCACCTGCTGCTGGACGACGAGTATCCGCTTTCTCGTCAGCTTCAAACGGTTTCTCTCTTTCCAACAAAGTCCGTCACCTCTGCAGACCAATAGGGAAAGTGACAGGCTGCGCTGAAGAAGATGAAAGCGGATAGCTCGGTGGAGGAGGTGATGGAGGTGTGGGAGACGGCGGAGCTCTTCGACCTCCCCATCCTCCTCAACGCCGCCGGCAATGCCATCCTGGACCAGGCGCTGGAGGAGGGCTCGGAAGCGGCGCTCATCTTCTCCGACAACGCCCGCATCCCGCCCAAGGCCAAGAAGGCCCTGCAAGAGCTCTACGCCGATCGCTTTGCTGTCACTGGACCGCAGCCTTTGTACTAGTTGCATTTGGTTTAGACTCTTATTTTATTGAGACTCCTATTCTATTTTATCGAGAAACTTAGAACCCTCCACTTCATATTATTACCTTGAATAGCCATATCAGTCTAGCATTCGAATCGTTATTTCTCTATTTATCTAGATAGGCTTTTTATTCTTTATTGCTTCTTTCTATATTCTTTGTTGCTCTTTCACGTATGCTAATCCGCGCTTCAAAGAATTCATGCCTATGCTTATTGTCGGTGCGTTGGAGTGCGGGGTGGGGGTGGAGGCGCCCGGTGATGGTAGTACTCACCGCGGGACCGCCTTCCCTCCTCCCCCGCTTCGTATGCTCCACGCTCATTGGCTCCCGACCTCTCCCGCCAACTCCCCAGACACATCTCGCCCACAGGGCTCGTCCCTTCACTTCTACCCCACTCTCTCAACTCCCTCCTTTGTCCTGCTTCGGAGACCCTAAGAAAAACTTGGTGGTGGTGAGCTTGTGCTGGCGCGACACTGCGACCTCCTCCCGCTTCGCCGAGGCCTTCAGCATCCGCAAGCAGCTCATCCCTTTCCTCTCCAACCTCTCGCACCCTTTCAACAATGCCGTCGGGCAGGATTGTGACATCCCCTACTCCTCATACCCCAATCAGGGGAAAGGACTTTGGAACGGACGCCAGCTGCAGCAACTTCGCCTTGCTTTGCAAGCTCAGCAGGTGCCCAACCTCTCCTTCCTCCTCTTCTACATCCTCTTTGCTCGCCATGGACTTCACCGATGAGGACGTCGTCATCTCCAAGCACACCCACTCCTGCATCGTGCTGGATGACAGCCCCTGCAACAACCTCATCTGCCCCGTCCTCTCCCATCACTCGACCCGCCTCCGCTGCCAGCAGTGTGACAAGATCCTCTGCATCAGTGGAGCAGGAGCCTACTTTGTGCCCGGTGGTTCTTCCTCTCCTACTCTCTACAAGACCGCCCTCCATGCCTTCCGCTCCTTCCGCATCGACTCCTCCAACATCCTCCCCCGCTACACCTGCCCCCGCTGCAAGATTGCCAACAACTGCGAGCCCCGCCCCTTCGTCAAGCAGCTCTACGACCAGAAGCTCTACCCCAACTCCAGCCGTGTCTACTCCTTCATCCGCAAGGCCATGCCCCAGCTCACCGTCGTCACTGACAACGGCAGCCCGGCACATGGACCTCAGGAGGCGGTGGACCTGGAGCAAGACGGGGACGAGGAGGACCTGGGGACGCTCGGGACGCTGGACGACACCGGCTCCGGGCTACCAGATCAACGCCTCCCCAAGGAACGCCAAGTCCTAGAGCATCGTCAGCAGTCCGGCATCTCCAAGAAGCAGTTTTGGCAGCAGCGCTATGAGGACGCTCGTCTCGCATACGAGGCCGTCAACCAGCGCGAGGCCACGATGGAGGAGGAGCGCAAGCAAGCTCACACCGACCTCCGCCATGCCGCCATTGAGATGGAGAAGGCAGAGGAGCATCTGGAGCGAGAAGTGCAGTGAGAAGAAGAAGCCGCCCATGCCCAAGCCGAGGCGGAAGAGGTGGAACGACAGCGCATTCAGGACGAGGTGGAGGAGACCAACCACCAGGAACGCCTCGCGGACCTCGCCAACCTCAACCGCTTCGTTGAGGACGTCACCAATCCCAACACCGTCGTCGTCTCCGCCACTCCCGCCCAACGCACCGGCCACTTCGACTCTGCATCAAACCCATCCCCTCCAGCCACCGAGGAGCCCCAGGAGACAATGCGACCCCAGGAGCTCCAGGACATGCAGGAGCGGCTGACGGTTCAGGACAAGGTCATCACCGACCTCCGCCATCACCGCTCCGAGCAGATTCGCCTTCATCTCGCCGCCAAGGCCCAACTCCAAGAGCTACAAGCTGGAGAACAAGACCTTCGGCAACAAGTAGAGCTCCAGCGAGAAGACCGGATCAAGGCCCAGGCAGAACTGGAACGCCTCTGCACCCAGAACCTCGTCGCCCAACAGGCCCAGGAATGGGAACGCAAGGAGGCCCAGCAAGCCCTACAGGCCGTTCAAGACTGTCTTCAACGTCTAGTGCAAGAGTCGGCGCAGAAGGAAGCAGCGTACTGAGACAACAAGGTCCAGGTCGCCGCCGTCCTCGACAACCTTTGCATCGACAACATCCGTCTCCAGCGCCAGCTAGCAGACGCCGCCAAGAACCAGCCTCTGCCTGCGGCCACCTCTATGCCTGACCTGGAGCAACCAGTCCCGCCCCGGACTCAAGGCCTCGCCAACGAGACCCCGGGAGCATCTTCGCAACCCGCACCCTTCTCTGGCTCTCAACTTTGCCCTCTTCCCTCCGAGAGCCTCTTCGGACATCTCCAGCGTCCGCCCACTTGCTTCTTCGATGGCAAGAACCTCTCAGAGTTCCCTGTCTGGTTCAAGTGGTGGAACCACTACTACCACTCCAACCGCGAGATGAGCAACGTTGACAAGCTGGAGAAGCTGATGGAGTGCCTCAAGGGTCCAGCCAAGAACGCAGTCGCCTGGTGCCAGAACTTTGAGGAGAAGGACTACGACAATGCCTTGTCCATCCTCAAGGACAACTACGGCAACGTCTCCGCCCAGAAGACAGAGCTGCTCCGATCCCTGGAGCGAGTCGAGAAGATGCGCAACAACGCCACCGCCAAGAACCTCTACATGCTCGCCAACGACCTCCATCGCATCGGAGTCCAGCTTCGCCACCATGGAGTTCAGGATCTTGACTCCCACGCCCTCCTACTCTTCGAGAAGCTGCCCCACTCCATGGTCCTGGACCAGATGAACGCTAGAGCCCGCTCCAACATGTCCCTGGAGATCGGCTATGACGAGGTGATCAACATCTGTCGCATCAAGGCCAAGGCTTGCGCCGCCGCCAGAGCAGCCCTCCCACGTTCACGCAACAGCGCCCCATCCTCTTCCTCTGCCCCGCCATCCAATCGCCCCCAGCCCGCTCCAGCCCACCGACCCTACTCCGGCAACTACCTTGCCAACCCATCGGCCCCCGACTCCGAGGAGTCCGCGGGGCCCCAGAAGGAGGGCAAGAAGCGTCGCCAGAAGCAGGGTCAAGGCGGATCCCAGACCTCCACTCCCTCCACTCAGCAACCCTCTCCCGCCAAGCACCCCGCTCCACCTCCAGAAGGACAGGAGCCGGTGCCAGTGCGGAGATGAGCTGACGGCACCGTCATCCACTGCCACTTCTGCGACGGCAACCACATGGTGCACGAGTGCCCAGTCTACGATACCCCCACCAAGAAGCTCCAGCGGGCCAAGGCCATTCCTCTCTGCTACAACTGCCTGCGCCAAGGCCACGGACGAGACGAGTGCCACAACCGGGGACGTTGCCGCGAGTGCCAGGACCTGCATCACACCATCCTCCACTCCATCCTCTCCGCTCAAGGCCACTCTGCCAACCTCCACCTCTCTGCAGCCGGGGACTCCCCCAAACTCCCCTCCATCATCCATCCCGTCTTTGCGTTGGGGATGTTGGGATGAGTCCAATGCAGCGAGGGCATGGTGATGCTGGACAACAGCTCCAGCTACACCTGGTGTACTGAGGAGCTGGTGCGACGACTTGGCCTCAAGGTCTTCGGCTCCGTCACCCTACAGCTCTCCACCGCCCACAGCTCCGTCCACCGCAACATCAAGGCTAAGATGGTGAAGCTGTTCCTGTCCGGCAACCAGTCCACGATGGAGATCACCGCCTGCGTGGCAGAGAGCGTCACCGCGCCCATCTCCGTCGGTGGCATCGACCTTCCTACTCAGCCCTTCCGTGATCGCGGCCTCCAACCCACTCGCATCCTCAACTGGCCCAGCAAGGCCAAGCAGGAGAAGATCGTGGACATCCTCATTGGCCTGGACTACCTGCGCGCCTTTGAGGGCCCCGGAGTGCCTTGCCAGGACGTCATGGGCCTCTCCGTCTACTCCTCCGCCTTTGGCACCCACCTCTCCGGACCTGCTCCTGCCCAGACCACTGCCCACATCCTGCCCGCCACCTGCTCTCTCCAACTCTCATTGCCTTCGCTTCATCAGCTGGTGGAGATGCAGACGGGACTCAAGGTGGTGGGACTGGGCGGTAAGGATATGGCGGACAAGTGCGAGGACTGCAACGGCAACCTGGACGAGAACGAGATCGGCATCTGCAATGACTGCAAGCTTGCCGCCGAGTTCGACATCCAGCACAAGGAGGACAGACACTTCGCTCTCTCCCTGCCCATCAAGTCCGGCACCACCTCCCTGCCCTCCAATCGCCACACCACCTACACCCGCCTGCAGCGTCTGGAGGCCAAGCTCACACCCCAGGAGAAGCAGCTGCACTACGCGGAGTTCGACAAGTTCGAGAAGAGCGGCATCGTGGAGCCGGTGGACGAGTCCAAGACCCTGGGAGCCGTGATCCAGTACCTGCCTCACCGCCCCGTCTTCAAGCACACTGCCGCCTTCACCAAGTGCCGCCCTGTGCTGGACTGCTCCACCTCCACCCGTAACGGCCAGAGCCTCAACAACAATCTCTGCACTGGCCACAACTGCCTCACCGACCTGCTGGACGTCCAGTTCCAGTTTCGTTTGGCCAAGCACACGCTGGTGGCGGACATCTCTGCAGCCTTCTATGGCCTGGAAGTCAAGGAGCAGGATTGGGACACCTTCCGCATCCTCCTGCCTGCAGACCCCCAACGCCCCTTCTCCAAGACCAACCTCCGCTGCGTTTGCTTCGCTCGTCTGGTCATGGGCGCCACCTGCTCCCCCAACCTCCTACTCGCCTGCCTCGACCAGCTGACCAAGGATGCCCTCGCCTCTGGCATCACCTACGGCCTCACCCAGGATGAGCTCAAGTCCCTCACCAGCCACTTCTACGTGGACAATGGCGTCTTCAGCTTCGGGGAGGAGGAGGAAGGAGCTCGACTGGCTCAAGGCCTACAGAAGCTCTTCGCTGCAGCCCAGCTATGCCTCCGCCAGTTCTGCTCAGATCTGCCGGGTGCCCTCCACAGCATCGCCTTGGAGGATTGGGAGGAGCGACAGGAGGTGCACAATCTCGGCCTCGTCTGGAACACCAGCTTCGATACCTTCCATCCCTTTGCCCCCAACTACTCCGACATCATCGACGACAAGCTCACCAAGCGTCAACTCCTCTCCGCCTTCTCCCATGTCTACGACCCCTTCGGACTCCTCGCTCCCCTACTCCTCGCACCATGCCTACTCTTCCAAGTCGCCTTCAACGCTGGAGATGGCTGGGAGGAGCGGATAGGCCAAGACTACCTCGCGCGATGGAAGGGGATGCGGAAGGAGCTGGAGCGGGTCATGGAGGTGGAGTTGCCGCGCCGCGTGTTCCAGAGCCCTGACGCCCCCTGCGACCTCATCATCTTCTCTGACGGCTCCAAGTCCGCCTACGGATTCATGCTTTACATGCTCCAGGCCGACTTCCAGCCTTCCTTCCTCTATGCCCGCTCCCGTCTCATGCCCAAGAACCAGAAGAACCTCCTCATCACCGTCCCTCGGATTGAGTTGTGGGGAGCACTGCTGGGGCTTCGAGCTGCTGCCCTCATCGCCGACAAGTTCCCCTGCAAGTTGAGCAAGGTCTACCACTTCATCAACTCCAAGACCGTGCTCTACTGGATGGATGAGTGAGGGACATTGCGAACGTATGAGAGCAAGCGCGTCCAGGAGATGAAGGAGCTGGATGGGAAGCTGGGCGAGGTCAGCCGCCGCTTTGTGCCCACCGACCGCAACGTCGCCAACTTCGTCACCAAGCCCCGCCTCTTCAAGGACCTCTCCACCTTCCACAACGGGCCCGACTTCCTACGTCTACCCCGGGAGCAGTGGCCAGCCTGGAGAGCAGGCACCAACTACAAGGCGGAGGTGCCGGAGGAGAAGCAAGATGGGATCAAGTGTAGCGCCGCCCCTCGGGCCACCATCAACGTCAACACCGCCACCCCCATCTTTGACCACGAGTTCATCGATGGCATCCTCACCTCCAGCAACTCCCTTCATTGTCTTCTCCTTTGCTTCACCTTCCTCTTTCATATGCTCCTCAGCCACGGGTACTTCGGCCGAGTGACGGAGCAGGAGAAAGAGGCGGTGTTCATGCGCCTCATCAAGATGGAGCAGACGCGGACCTGGCCCGGCCTCGCCAAGGCCATCCAGGAGCAGAAGACCCGGCAACACAAGATCGTCCGCTCTCTCAACCTCTTCGTGGACGGCGCCGGCATCATCCGCCTGGGCACCTGCATCACCGACCACCAGCCTTACCTCCTCCCCGGCCACTCTCGCCTGGCTCAGCTACGCCTACTCCAGACTCATCAGCGCCTCCTACATCCGCCTCTACGGACGACGCTAGGACGAGTACAAGAGCAGTGCTGGCTGACGGGTGGACTGTCGGTGGCCAAGAAGGTGGTGAAGCTCTGCGCCAAGTGCAAGTACTATGGCCCTACGCTGCCCAAGCCCTCCGCCGGCCTCCTCCCCAACAATCGCCTCAAGTGCGGCCTCCCTGCCTTCACTCACGTTCTCATCGACCAGCTCAGCCCCATCGAGAGCTACGCCAACAGCTACTCCAAGCCCAAGAAGCGATGGGTGCTCCTGCTCACCTGCGCTGTCAGCCGCGCCATCCATCCAGAGCTCCTTCAAGCCTACTCCACGGAGGCCGTCATCGAGGCCCTGCGTCGCTTCTGGGCCAAGCGCGGACTACGCTCCGGCACCATCTACTTGGACAGGGCCACCACCTTCACCGGCCTTGTCGCTGTACTGGCTGGATGGTTCCCTGGAGGCTGGACTTCACCTGAATGGTCACTTCTTAGCAATCCCAGAGTTATTGCTCTGCCTCACAGTCACCCACTGCAGTAACCTTCATGCTTACTTCTTTGCTGCTACCTGTATGGACACACTGCACTCCTAGCAGTGTTGGGTACCTGTTGCTATGCCTGACAATGGCCCTGTGTGGTGGATTATTGTTGGTCAAGAGGCTTAGAAATGGTGGCTTTATCCAAGCAGCACTGGCACTTACACACTAACACACACTGGTGATGATGATGGAGATGAGCTGGGCAAGCTTCACAAGCCACAGAAGTCACACTGGTCACAGTGACACACAGTGGAGGGTGATGGTCCTACTCTGGAGTACTCCTTCTGAGGCTCTGGCTCAGACTGAGGAACTGGGGTTTTGGAGGTCCTTTTATATGAAGAGAATTGCCAGAAAAACTAGCAGGGCCTATGGAATTGTTTGATCAGGGACCAAAATGGGGCCTTTTGAGGTCTGAACAAATATTATTGGGCCTTCCAGCATCCTTTCAGGCCTGAACAAATAATACTGGGGCCTCTCCAGGGTTTGTTTGAGTACTGGATTTAGATTTGGGGACTGAATCTGATGTTTGCTTAAGGACCAAATGGCCTCACTCCAACAGCATTATTGCACTGATCTCAACCCAGGCAGCCAAGTCCTCAAGTGTCCAGGACCATTGCAGGTCTGATCTGGTGGAGGAAGTGAGCAGTGCTTGCCTCTGGGGTTGGACAACTGTGGAGGGCCCTGGTCAAGCTACCTAGCAGGTCAGTAACCCTATTGGAAGTGGAGATATGGAACATGAAAGACATGGGTAGTGAAGTAAGCAATCCTACTCATATGATTAATGTTGCAGTCTGATTCCTTATCAGCAGATCAGATCAATTAAAGATGGGGGGAGGAAATCGACGAGGGGGGAGCTATTTTCGTGGGCGCCACGGCTCCGCGGGTCGCCGCGCACGTCGACGCCGGCCTCGATTTTGCGCCCGGACATGCCAAGGTTTGCGATTGACATTTTGATTCACAACATCTTCCCCTTTTGCTGGGCTGAGGTCACGAGGCTGATTTTCAAAATTGCTATTTGTAAATTTGGAATTTTTGCGAAGTTTTTGTCGATATCTGCTAGAGCAAGAATGCCTGTCCGATATCAGTAACCTCCATTGTTGATTCATTGCTGGTTGATGGACCGGGGTTATCAGATGTTGACGGTTCCGACAGCAGAGCGAACGCCGGTGGCTGCGACTGCAACGGCCAAGGCTGCCAAGGCGGCTCGCCCCAGTCTAACCTTGGACAGATGGAGCTTTCACTCTGCTCCAGTGGTTCGGGTAGTGATTCCATACGGAGCATTGTTGCCACCTGTTGCTGCTTAATTATACGGCCTAAAACTAAACCAGTGGGCGCCATTGGGCCAAGCGGAGGCAAAATACATGCAGGCGTGTGCCTGAGATCTAGATGACCAGCAGTATACAAAGCAGTGTTCTCGTCTAATATCATGGAGAAATGCTCAACTACCCGGCCCCCATTTAGCAAAGACAAGAAACATCTATATGATTGTGAGGCTCCTATTTTTCCGCGTTGGGCCTGCAGACAAAAAGCTGACAGAAAAGTATAAAAATTGCCGACTATAATTAGTCCTTTCGATGCTCTGCTAAAGGCCACTACTGCACGATGCAGAGAACCGGCAAAGCCTATGGTTGGCTCTAGATCTGCTGGCTGAGACCTGGTCAATGAGACAACTACGAATGGAGATTCTAATCCGATCGCTGGATCTACCGTCCGGACTGACACATCGCCTCCAATCTCGGCCAAAAGTTGCTGAAGCAGATTTTGTTGGGCGGTGTAATAAGTGAGTACTAGAATTTGGGATGAGGTAGTTTTCTTCAAAAGCCGACGAACGACTTTCACCACCAGTTCTGCTTCTAACCTATTATATCGACTCATCTCAAACTCCTCTTGGCCTTCAATGTGGAGGAAAATAGTGCGATGATTGAAATGAAGAAATGGAAAGCAATCCAATGCACTACTGGTATGCTCCAGGGCATAAAATGCTTTTGGTCTATCTTTGTGATAGAAGGGCGAGATTAACTCCGCCGCATCTGGCGTCAGCCTAAATGAAATGGTGAGCGGCAAAATGACTAATGGTGTTCGGGGATTTCCCATATAAAGTAAGGCCTCTAAAATACTCACTGAAGCTAACCAGCCAATTTGTCCTCGGACCTGAACATGTGGAGGCAACTGCCTCTCGTCTCCGGTGATTACCACCGCTTGCTGCTTATCACCGGTTTGTCCTATCTGCCACAAGGCCAGGTCTCTCTGGATCAAACTGGCTTCATCCATAATCAATAAAGTAGGACGGAACCCCATCCGTTCCAGGAAATAAAACTTGCTGGAGTCTAAAGTGGTGAAGACTAAATTTGGGCTTAAGAAATTAACAAATAGCGCCAGTCTCTGTCAGCGCAGTCGCTGCAAGGATGCCCGAATCAGTGGTAGCTGGTTCCAGCTACTTTGCCTACCTTCCTCACATCCTGTTTTGCAGACCTCCAGCCTTGTTTCGCATTCTATTATGTCGCCTATTAGCTGAACGAATTCCTTATATGTGGGAATCATCCAAGTGAAAAAGACGAAGTTGGCTTGTTCACTTACTAGCCTTGCATAATTCTCTAAGTCAGAGTCATTTGGAAAAGCCTGTCTAATGCATTGCTCTGCCTGTCGCATCAGCAAATGTGCCGGCGGCACTTCCCAAGCCGCAAAATTGGCGGCTTCACCATGTGATTGGCTGCAAATCCTAATTGACCTAATGCAATTTGCTGACTCCACATTCTGGGATTGTCAGAGTCCGTGGAGAATTTTCATCAGCGTCACATACGCTCCACTGGCCGCAAAATTGGTTTGAGCTATGAATAACACCTTGCACTCCTTGCTCTCTACTCTAAGCTTCAAAGTTCTGAATAAGATATAATTGCATGCTCCTAATAAAGTGGTGGCCGTTTTACTCGCCCCCGGCACTCCAGGAACAAGTACCAGCGAATTTTGCGGCTTCCCTTCCATCCCACACAAAGCCATTACTTTCACTGCATTTTCCTGATCCATGGTGAGGGAAGTGCCTTGCAGGTGGAGACAAGACGGCAGTGGTCCTGCCTCAGGTGTACAACCTCTCCCTTCCCTATTCACCCCCACACACCTTCTCAATATGCGGGATGTCTGTGAATTGCCTTGTAAAAGAGCACCAGCATAGCGTGTCTGGTATTCTAAGTAAGGGCTTTCTAATTCCGGCGAATGCCGCAGGTACATATCAAACTGGGTTCGCTGCACCTTCCTTCCCTCTGACAGAAGCTTCTGATGTAATGGAATGAGTGAGCTAGCCTCAACCCAGATCCTTCCTTCCCATTCACTTCCGCACTCTTCCCCTTTCATCAGCCTTCCTTTGACAGGTTGAGAAAGGCAGGGGAATTCGAGAGCCACTCCAAACGCTCCCTTCATCTCCATCGCCGCCCATCCTACCGATCTCACCTGCACAAACTCTTCTCCATCCTCCTCTTTGACCCAGCAACTGATGGGCAACCGTTTCTCATTCCCTACTCCTTCTATGCTTCCTGCCAAGAAGTCAAAGGCGGAAATTGCGAAGTGATTGATGAGAAATAACCGATCCGCTGTCATAAGACGAGAGGCGGTTTCAGCTATCTCTGCTGAATACGGTGCTTTGATATGGAAATGTGGAAGATTTAGCCACCCCGCTAATTGTTTATAAGCCATTGGCTTATAGGATTTGACGCAGAATAGTCGCTCTTCTTTCAGTCCTACTTCTAACTCCTCCATACACAATATTAAAATCGCTGAGCCTATTTCTAATGGTGGCCCCCATTCGGGCTGAAAGGCTATCGAATCAGCATTCAATATCGCCTTCCCTTTCAGTTTTTCCCTTCTTTCTCTCCCTGCTTCGAAGCTCACCGCTACCTGTCCTCTAATCGATACTACAAAGGAGGGAAATGAGCTTGTGGAGCCCGGATTCTCAGCAGGGGTGCTGAGATTCAAAATAAAGGCAGGGGTGCAGTAAAATCGGCGGGGCAATTGTGGCAGCAAAATCTGCTTTGCCTGCCATTCTGCTGATTGTCTCATCCAAACAATTTGTGTTGCCTTAATCACATCCCCCTCCTCTAACACTAACTGGGGCGGGACTCTCAACGCCGTCAATATTTCGGCTCTCCTATCCGTGTGAGAGTAAAGCAAGGTATAATGTGGATGGAGAATGAATCCGGCAGCCAGAGAGTCGGCTTCGGGTTGCTGTGATTCCCCAGCCTTTCTTAGCCTCAGACGCCCATTTCCATCTACCTTATCTACTATCGCAGTCATCCATCCCCCTTCTGTGCTCATTTTTGAGCTATTCTACGACCAAGTTAGGCTAACCCATGACTGTGGCCGTGACAGAGGGGTTGGGCGCCGCTGCCAACGTTTGGGACTTGGCCCGATTCAGTCACTGGTCGTGAGTCAATAGACGATGACCAATCTAAACTAGTGAACTCCATTATTGCTTGTAGCCTGGAAAGTTGGCTCGCAAAATAAAGTGCTAAGCGGTAGTTCTTTTCCCACGTTTTGGGAATCACCGGTATAGTAGGCATGGTTGCAGACAAAACTACCACTTGGATCTTGTCGATGCCTTCATGAGCTAATTTTTGCAACCCTATTTTTACTGCCTCAGCCTCTTCCTCTAGTGGGCATAGATTGACAGGTGCAAAATCCTGCAGAAAATGTACGGGCACCTGAACGGGAATGAAGTGTGTTTGTGGTCCCAGGGATAAAAAGAAAACGGGGTTCGGCCCTAAAGTGGCCCCCGGATTGGAGCTGTCGGAGACATAGGCTTTGAAGGTGCCGTCTATCTCCGGCTGGGTGGTCAGATGCACCAACACCCTGGGCTTCTTCCTCCTCCAATCCCCCACCGCCTTCTTTACCGCCGATACCTCCTCGTACAGCACATTGGCTAAGGTGGCCAATGCCTGCTCCTCATTTTGAAAATAGATATTGCGAGGGTTCTTTGATTAGACTTAGTCTAATGCCCGGCGCCCGTTTCCAAGCCTATAATATATGGACTCTTTCTCCTCCCCAATTCGAGTGATACTCATCCAAATTTTGTAGGCCACTTGCCTTGAAAATGAGCCGTTGCTCTGTGGTTCGCAGCGAACTCAGCAAAACAATGCTTCCATGGCCTGGACCAGTACCTTCAGGAAACTCTCCCCAATCCCAGGCCTTCTTCCATTCCTCCTCTGCCACAGATGCATATCCGCATAAAGTGAGCGGCTCAAAAAGTCCAGCATCTGTTTTTACTACTCAAGTGGTGAAAAAGGCGAAGCGATATCGCACCGAAAATGGAAGTGTGGCCTTGGAGGCCCTAATCCAATCACCTTTCGGCCCTGGAGCGAGGAGGAGATCTTCAGTGATCGCAAAAACGCCTATGGTGTGGGAGCGTGGAGGGGCCCTAATTAATTGTGGGGCCCAATTTCCTGCTTCTGTTTCTTGAAGACCGATACAGTGTATCTCATCGCCCGGAATCAAGGTCACCTCCGGCTCCAAGTATAAGGAGCTGAATAGTTTTTGTCTGGTATGGCAGACAGAGGTTCTGAAAGTGGTGTCGGGGGCAATCCTCCCTTCATAGCCCATCCTAGCGAATACGTCCCTCAATTTTGAATCTGGTGGGGCTCTAGTCACCCTAATTATTATGCGCCCGCTTTCCTCCACAGTCTGGATGCGTGCTTTGAAAAAGCCTTCCCCCACAACCTTTCTCAACGCCTGGGCATAAGAAGGCGTTTGTCCCTCTGCTTCCTTCACCGCCTCCACAAAGCCCTGCCATTCCGGATAGCCTACTAGACTAGCTTGTGCGAAAATGTCCCTATGGTCCACTTCTGCTGGTATTATAGGGTCTGGTGGCAAAGCTAAGAGGGCTAACTGGGCGTCGGAGAGTTGGAGGCGGTTGGGGTTGGCTGGGTGGATGGTTGCAGAATAGGGTAGGGCAGAGCTGACGATCACTCCCTCCATTCCCTTTCTGCTTCTCCTTTCCCTTTTGGTAGC